>DWIE01001571.1:0-10536 GCA_018248235.1 Choaspes benjaminii
CGTAATTTTTTTGGTTTTATTTTTTATTTTTTTTTATAGTTTCGTCCCATGTGGAAACCTGGTGCTGTTAATAAGCATGTTGTGAGGTTACTGAGGATTGCAAAGAATCCGGGCGAAGTTATTGCCAAAAAGAGACGAAAGGATGCCGGCAAGAAGAAGCGTCCATTGAAGCGGCCATTGTTGATTGTGTCTAAGAAAGAAGGAGAATATACTGTCACAATGGAAACTATGAAGACTTATTCAAGACCTAGAGCACTTAATCAACATCCTTACGAAGATAAACCAGTGTTAACGTACACAATAGGTAGAACAGACGAAGAAAATCGTGACAGGCGAAAAAAGAAAGAACGCGAACAAAGGCGTCTTGAAAGAGCTCAACGACAATTTATTCAAAGTGCATTCCGTGATATGTGCCATGAAATATGTCTCAAAACATACGAACAGGCATTGGGTATCCTACCTGGGGCTGAAGAGCCTGATTGTAATTGCTTTACAGCGCAATCAGACAAAGTAAATATGGATGTTTCCTGCTCGTGTTCTGAAGACAAATCTTCCATCGGCTCAGATACAGATTCTGATGAGTGGATGGTAGAGTTTACTCCACCAAATGCATTTTTCGATCCAACTTATAAAGGAAAAAAGGTACTGAAAGCGGACTCTGGAAGTCAATACACATATTTGGACTATAGGGTGAAACTTGTTGATAGGTTTGGCAATCCTGTGCCGCGATTCTTTAAAGGCCCTGATGGCAAGCAGCAATGCAGTGATTTAGGTGGCTTTTGGAGTCCGGATCGAAAATGGTTAGAAATCAATATAGATGGCTACGTGGCACCAGATGGACGATGGGCTCCCAACAACTTCGTAGGACCTAGCGGTGAACAAGTTGATGCGGAGGCTGGAAAATTCCAAGCCACTAATGGTAAATGGTTGGTCGTTGGAGTGGATGGCTACGTCGATTGTCTAAACAAGTGGCGCTTTTATTCCAAACCGAGAGGTACGACTCATAGAAAACGCCATCCTGTTACTGGTGGGAAAAAAGGAGGCGCTGGAGACAGAAAAGATGATAAAAGAGCTTTGAGATCTGAAGCAAGTTGGAGCTGCTTTGGTGATGTTTCTCCCAAACACCTCTCAAGGATGGGCATAGTCGGACATGGACAGGACAGAAAATTACTTTTGACAACATTACGTAATATGCTAGCACATGGGGAAGATGTGAAGATACCTCAACCGTCAACTGTTTATCGCCTTCCATCACCAAAGAAGGGGAAGAAAGCTCGTGTACCCACACATCGCACTAAAAGCTACTTAGAAGACAGGTTTAAGTGTCATCATCCATTGCCTTCAGATAAAGGTGTAGTTGCGACAGATGATCAAGGAAATAAAACGTATTTCAGACTTAAAGAGCACAAGGACAGAAGGCCTAGGGAGAGATTGGCTAATTTGGTCGACCAGGGAATTAGCGTCAGTTCATTCCATGTGCCATGTTTCCACTCATTTATCAATGCGGAAATAATGAGGAGACAGCAGAGGGAACGGCTCTTAGCACTCGCTGGTAGAAGCGTAGCAACGCAAGTAGCCTAAAATGATTCTACAGCTTGTGTCCAATGTTTCTTATTCTTAATACATTCGGTGTAGGAATTGTGGTGTATTTATTAAGCGCAAGTCTATTATTGCAATATGTTTTTGGTAATGTGATAAGTTAAATCATGTAACGTTATGTAACTGTAAGATAAATACAGTAATTGGATATAAATTGTTTTTTTATTTTTCTATAGTATTAGGTAAGAGTAGAATTTGAATTTCAAGAAAGAAAATCTGTTAACAATAAGGAAACAGTATACGACTTACTCATTTTCATGTAAGTTTGTTTTTATATTTTTTTGTTGTCTTATACTATTTTTTCTACTTTATTTTTAAAGGAAATTTTAAATCATTTTCCTCGTAAGATTTTTTAGTTTTTTTACCAAAGACTTGTATTTGTTGACATAAAATTAATAAAAAATTGGTTTAGGCTAAACATGGATGGAAACCAGGCGCAATATCACAGCGCCTGCTTCGAATTCTCAACGACGCAAAGTTGCGTAAATCTGTGGTCGAACATAAGAAGCTAACGAAAAAAATTAAGAAAAATATTGATGAAAAACCAGCGTTAATAGTAACCAGAAAGAATGGTGAGTATCGTATTGAATTGCAGACGAAGACCGATTCGATTAATAGCAAGGATTACTCTCCCTTAATATATCGAATCGAAACAGCAAATAACTTTGCCAAGATGAGGAAGAGAGAAAGAAAACAAAGACGGCTTATTAGAGACGCGGTTGACGGAATATGGAAAGATCTGTACCATCCAGAAAATTGCGAGAAAATGTGTCTATCTGCTTACGAAAAAGCAATTGGTTATCATAGAAATGAGTGTAATGAAGCAACATGGAGTGATGATGACGAGAATGACTTGAGCTGTTCTTGTTCGGATGACGAAGTCAGTTCCAGTTGCAGCTCTTCTGATATCGATTGGGAAATACAATTTTCACCCCCGTCAACTTTTCAAACACAACTATCTCCAGAGAGTGTATAATTTTTATATTTTTGTGTTGTCATTGCAAAATTGTTTTTCTTCAGGTTTTGATTGTTCTTTGTAAGGGTCGTTTGTAATAAATTCAATTATTAAATAAAAAGCTATAATATCTGCTAACTATTTTTATTATTGAACATTATGTTCAACATATCCCATATAACGAGGGACAGCGTCGTGTGGGGCGCTATTCTCAAATACAAAGGCCCGATCCCCTTGTACAAGCCGTGGATTCCTTCGGTTTTGTAGATTTTTCTTAGGCAGTCGAAAACGCCGGTATATAATTTTTCACCTACTCCTGAAAGTAAAAATATATAAATGTTAGCCACGAAAGAATAAATTTTTGGGTTATATTTAGATTTAATTTAATAAGTTGCAAGTGCTAAATACGCTATGTAAAATGAAAAAACATATTAATTTTGAACATAATGTTCTGAGCGGGTTTGTTGAGCGGCCTGGTTTCTGAAGGAAATGCTTGTGCATCTAATACTAGGCCACATAGCTTTTGGTCTATCAAAAATAGTTGTTACTCGTGACTGCGTTCCCGTAAAATAAGTTATTTACAAGATAGAATTATCCTATTTCGTTGGATCGAGCAATATACATGTACAAGATTTCATTATAAAAGATTCAATGGTGTCCGGGATTAGCGTGGACGAACATATCAACAAGGGATACATATATATAGTTATAGACTAGAATAAAATAATTGACAATGTGCAATGTATTTCGGTATCCTAGTGCTGATTGTGACTGATAATAAGAAAAATAATGCATCACACATTATGATAGCGCTATCAAAGGTAATGGCAATGGACTGATTAATGGAGTTAATTAATTAAGGCGAGTAATTTTGTACACTTAAATGATACCCAGAACTAATACACAACTTGACAACATAACTACAAATCCCAGAATCAAAATAACAGAGAAAAACTATTCTACGCCTTGGTTATGATATCCAACATGAAGAACATAGAACCAGTTAAATTTCCAAGCAATACCAAGCGCGATTAAGGGCTCTAATACATAATACAATTTAATACACCAAGACGCCATGTACGCAACTGATTAATCTGTACTAGCTGCGACGCGAAGTGTGTGAGAAGCCATAGAGGTGTAAATAATTGACAGATTGCGCTTCCAGTGTTGTAGAGTCTGTATTTATCTTTCTGTGCACGGACTAGAAGTGGTTGCGGTATCAAATTGAGCAACCAAGCAGAAAACAAAGTACTATACTATACTATACCGTATTCCCTAGAGCTGTATACATTTCTAGCTTATCTACCGTACTCTAGCTAGCATACTCAGTCCTAATGCTTTTGGTATCCGGACATGTTTGCGCTTCCATGGCGTCTCAATGTAACAGAGCCGTTAAGGCATCGCGACATTACCCTGGTTAAAAAGGCGAGTATTGACTACATCCAGCGGCGTTTCCAAGCACACACACAACACTCCGCACACGAGGCTAGCGGCGAACGCGAGGGTAGCTGGCGAATTCTCGAAGTAACCATGCGACACCAGGCGCTCTTTCACTCTGCAATGGATGATTTGACGTGATACATGTTTATATGGTCACAGTTATGGCACGACCTAAAATTGTATCAATCTTCAATATATGGAAATTAGTAGGCTGTTGTGATTAAACATTTGGAGAACGAATAGAAAATGACTGCGTGGTTTAGTGAAAGAAATATATAATCTCTGAAGTCACAACAGTGCAATTCTTACTTATAAAACGTATCATGCAAAGTGTGGTTACAGTTTAGTGCATGAAAGACCCCTTGACAATTTAATCAATTCCAGTACATTTCACAACTTTAAGGGCTGTTCTGCTACAGTCAGAATATTGCACACTTTCTTAGCAAAATCCTTCACTTTCCCTTGTACCACTTTAGTCCATCACATAACTACTGAGGCCATTCGTGGACTATACGGACATCTTCTAGCTACAACGTTGCAATAGGCAGCTGTGCTTTTCCAATTTCATTGGTTGTAAGCAAGTTCAGGCAATATAATATAAATCAGTTGACGCTCCAAGTCATCCAGTGATCATGATACTGAATGTAAGAGCAGAGATATTTTAGTATTATTCCTCTCAAGGATTGTATTGAAGTAGTTTTGATACAATTTTGAGGTCCATGCACTTTGTTAGAGGTTTGGCAGGCCATACGCGGTAACTATTTACCCTGGTTATAAAGTCGCACGGCAACGACGTCGAGTGGACATATCGCGAGGGCGACCATCACGCCGCTGAGAGCGCTCGCCGCGAACGCGAGCCCCAACGGCGAGTGCTCGCAAACGTTGTGCGACACCAATATATCTTTTGCAGTAGAGAATGTGGTCAGTTGGGCGGCACTGCCTACAGCCAGTCGGGTGCACGTCGCCGAGACCCCAGCAAAGAAGCCTCGCAGCCCTTCGTTCCTGTATATTGTTACAAAACCGTCTACCATTCCATTGTAACTGTGTTGCCTTCCAACAGCTATGCTCGGATGCGCAGCCGCTTGTATCCTGGTTTTAACCACTGAAGCCGGGTTGGCTGCCAGGCCGCTCATCACTCCGCTTGCGGAGGACCAGAACATCGTCTTGTTAATACTGATATCGCCGTCTTTCGTCCGCGTCCAGCCTTGGACTTCAGCTATGTGGTACACTCCTAACCTGCCGAGAAAAATAATGTTATGATGTAGCACTCGGGCTGAAAGTCCTAGGCTTAGAGGCTACTGCAAACCGTGACATCTGTAACCACAGATACAGTGCTACTCCTAAGAACTCAGATCGAACGCCTCGTGGTCTGCGCATGCTGGCTATCACACTGTTACAACGAAATACAAGTAGTAGCACATTGCTGTTTCAGGGCAAATAGGTGTGACAGTGTTACCGACCCAATCGAACACGGTTGTTCTACCACCCGTAAAACATACCTTTTATTAAGTTTTTTTATTGATGTGTTGTTTTTTAAATAATTCATAACAATTAATGGCGTCTCTTTGGTGTAGTTGCAGTGCTTGCACTAAGCCTTGAATATTTATTTCCGATTTTTAATCTCTTTATTTCCTGTTGTTTGTTAGTTTGTTATCTTATATATTTTGGGAACGTGAATCATACATCAAAAATTTTTTTGGGTTGGGTATTCGAATTTAAAATTCAATTTTTTTCATTTGGAAATCATTAACACATTCTAGATGAAGGTGAAGTATACAGCATGTTGGTAATTTGTGATAATCGGCTTTATCCCATATAGGCTTACAGGGTAGAAAATCCAGAGATAAACCAAACGAAAACACTTATATTGCATAACCGTTTCTGAAGGCTGCGATGATGATGATATAATATGCTGAGACGTTTGATTGAAATTGGTCCATAGGAATCATTGCATCGGTTCGGCCTTATTCGTCGATGCTATGAGCTGCAGTAGCCATTTACCATCACTGAACGGGCTGCTCACTCGAGTTAGTTGATGACATACAAATATCTAGGTTTATAAGCAGTAAAATATCCTTTGTCTTTGTCTATCACGTACGATGATCTTTTGTTTCGTAACAATAAAATGGAATAGGATAATTTGAGAATAAAAAATACTCTAGCGCTTCTCATCAAAAATTTCTCGTATTACCGCCGAATAAAATGATTTTATCGCAAAATGTGAACGCGATAATACAGAATGGAATTATTGCTGGAACAAAATGCGATATGACATTCGGGGAGTAGACCGGTCAATTGTGTTTGGGGCGGTGCTGTTTAAGTTCCGTATACGATATTATATCTTTATTTTATTTATTGTGATGGTGTTGGATCAATTAATTCTCGCTGTATTACTGTATCTGTTTTTATTATTGTATTATGTACGTTACTCAGAATTATTAAACGAATTTAATTATTTTGAACATCATAGGTACGAAGATACATATTTATTTTATTTTATTCGTGCGTTAACTAAATTTACAATAGTGTTTAAAGGAACTTTTATAACATTTTATTCATAACAGATTGTACAATGTGTAAGAAAGCATCATAACTACCAATATTCATTGAAATAGCTTAAGCATAAATTTAGTGAAAGCGTTCAATGCCAATTCCAATGTGGGACCCTAAAAATGGCGGAGCATTTAAAAAAGTTTGATTGAGACGGGAGCAGCGAAAGTTTAGATTGTATTCTGAAGGTTGGTGGAAAACATCGAATAAATACTGGTAACACTGAACGCTACGGCGTTATTACGATAAGCGAGAGGGGAAGCTCTGTTTATAAGAAGCGAGGGACTAAACAAAAAATGGTAAAACGTACCTAATTGATTACGATAATTTTAATATCTCAAACATGATACCAATACTCTTAATTCAGCAAAAAAATTACTACTTATTGATATTAACCCGAAGGTGTAGGCCGAGTGAGCGTCACTCACGTTTCGCCAGTTATGTTTACGACCAATGTAATATGTATAAGAAGACGAGCTTATTGCCATTTACAGAGCCCATGAAGGGCTTACATACTTCATGCCTTAAATGACTTCAGGTTATTGAAGATCCCAGTGAGTAATATGTAACTAATGTGTACTATAGTTCTCTTAAAATTATGCGAATTAAATTCTTAAAATTATTTATACCAATGACGAATAACTGATACGTCAAATAAATAAGTTGGACGAATACTGATATCCACCGTGGCGCAATAAGTAATGTTAAGAATATTAAGACTAAGTCGTTTTTAATCGGTATTTTTCTATAAGAATAAAATTTAGTATTAGTCTGGTTTTCGAAAATATTCCCGATGCACAGCAATAGGGTCGCTTACTGTTCATATGCAACGCAACTCGGTATCACAGCGGCATTCAGTCAACATATGTTTCTACCAGCGTTAGTAATTATACATTTATTTATTGTTATGTCGCAAATTTTAAATGGTGCTAGTTGAAGGTGTCTATGTTCTATTTTTGTCTTATACTAATATGTAGACCCAAAAAAGGTGATTAATAATTAGTAACTAGAGTATTATGCTTGCCCACCTCTGGCTTCATGTGTCTTGGTTTGCCCGGATTCGTATCACCACCACAGCTATTTTTGTTGTAAACTAGCTGTTGCCAGTTCAGTTCAGTTTGTACGGTGTGGGTGTGGCACGCATACGAGTAGGGATACGTGAGGCAAACATCCTAGCCATTAGGAATAGAAACACAGCTGTAACCAATCTCGGACATGAGTATGAAGGATCATGAGCTTGACATGATCACTTAACACCAGGTGAACTGCTTGAACGTTTCGCAACATCAAAAGTCAAAGGAGTTCAAACATAATAACATTAACCTCTGTCATTCCTCTGCATCGGATTTCGTAAGACTCTCTAAATTATTCTTTCATTCGCAAGATCGAGTTAACCGGGGGATATTTCATTAAAAACTTAAAATAAGCTGTATCTGCTACATGCTGCAATCCAATTCGGAAACACGGCGTTTCAAGATATCCTTATATTTAAAATGAAAAAGATACGGTTGCATCTTCACGCCTTATCTAACTAGCGTTTCGTGGTGGTTGATAGTTTTTAAACCAGCTTATATATAATATTAAACAAAAATGTTAAGTATCACGATTTATTGTGTTTTAATTTATGTACCACGATCAAAGTTACAAAATGATTTTTTTCACAATTAACTAAAATTAATAACGCATTAGCACCATCACGTTATTAAACGAAATAGATAATTTTATTATACATATTTAACGTGAAATCCGATATTTATACAGGTTTTCGTACATACAAAGTTGGAAACCAGATCAATGTATTCCAGTTATACGATAACTCTAGCCGTAGCCGATTCAATACAAAGTTTTAATAACAAGAATCAATATATGTCCTTTTTATAATGTATTGTAGTATTTTCTTCAAATGGCTGTATTTTTACACAAACGCCAACACTTATAAGTGCTATAAATGTGTCGGTGTGTCCCGACAAAGTTAGATTGGCTGGCATCGACTGACGCAGCCTGACGAATACCTCGTAAAAATACTAATTTAGCGCCGAATCCACTTGATTCGCTAAAATATATTTCGTCTAGTTCGAAATATATATTAAGAAGTAAGATTGCTTTTTTTTAATATAACGGGTACTCACGATCTACTACTTTTAAACCGATATTTCGGCCCAGTTACAAAGGCGACAAAGAAGGCGTTTTTTTTTCTTCGCCACCGCAGTTCTGCCATGACCATGGCCCATGTAACTGGGCCGAAATATCGTTTAAAATGAAGTACATCGTAAGTACCCGTTAAATTCCAAAAATGTGTGAGATCCGCGATAATGAAAGTTTAAAATCATAAGATTGCTTTGTTTTAGATTTTTACATTTTGTTATCAGGTAGTCATTTTTACTTTACAGAAATGATAGTGGAAGAAGGGGATTTGCAGTCAAACTGGTGTTGAGTGATCAGTACAGCCCATAACACCGGTAACGGGCTTCAAATTTTCCATTGGCACAGCTGCGTTGGTACTCCTGTAGGTTAAATTGGTCGCTTTATACATCCTGTGCGTGCCGGTATTCAAACCTTTTTCGACTTGGAAATCAACTCTCTCCTTTTTTATATACGAGTACACACACTCCTTTTTACGGGCACTATGGAAGTCGGTTAAAAATTACGGATTAATGACAGGATGATACAATGACACTAATGTATTAATCAGAAACGGCTGCTTTTCATTTAGCTTGATCGGTGCTGACGCAAAATTAATTGACCGTTTAATGAGTTGCGAAATATCGAGTTTGTCGTCAGATTCCGACGCTTAATTACAAGTCGATTTTTCGATAAACGTCGCAGAAGACGTAAGTGCTACAGAAGCGACACTTGTTTTTAGCTATTTTCTATAATTATGGGACTGGGATATAACTGAGACCCATTCGAAACAGTACTTAGCCAGCTGTATGCATGTCACTTTGTTTATTGTCTGTGAATTTTCCTATGTGGCGTACAATAAAGGGTATTTGTATTGTATTGTATTGTACTTAAGAGGATATTGTTTGGGAACTTATTAGAATTACTAATTTAGACAGAGTAATTGTAAAAAGTACTCTTTTAAAATCTGTTGTGTTTTATTTTCTTTGTTATAGGACTGCGATATAAGATATAGTCATTTCAATCAAAATTAATTATTCATAAAGTCTATATTTTACTGACTTAGTCCTTAGAATTTGTTTAATATTATAATGAAACACTACAATGTTTACATACTTTCACTTTTCAAGATATAAAATATGTGATCAAGTGAGTTAGTATGTACCGAAAAAATCTGGAAAAATTATTCCGATTTTGAAAATCTATTAACTGAATGAAAAAAAAATTTAATTCCCTTAGAAACAATGTTTTACTATACGCAAACGAAGTCGCGGGTAACAGTTATAGTAATAGTATATTATTTTAAACAGAATCAATATTCATTGGAAAGATGATACATAGGATAAAGATGTTAGGTTTCATCAATATTTAGATCAGTTCAAACTTGTCGGCTCTGCTCAGTTTATTCCGTTTATCTATGACTGAAGAGTTAATGTTATTTGACGTTTTGACAGGTTGATTGAGGCGAAATAGATATATAATTTAGCATGAGACTGAAAGAGATGGGGCGTAATCGATAATATTAAATTATGAGCAGATGCTTAGGGAAGTTATTGACACTTCCTGTTTTCGTAAATATGAAATATTATGTGCTGTAACACAAAATACGTTTATTAAGACCGCGTAGTTCATGTGACGGTAA
Source organism: Choaspes benjaminii (assembly GCA_018248235.1). Classification (NCBI taxonomy): domain Eukaryota; kingdom Metazoa; phylum Arthropoda; class Insecta; order Lepidoptera; family Hesperiidae; genus Choaspes; species Choaspes benjaminii. The sequence goes on from DWIE01001571.1 coordinate 10,308, forward strand.
TTTGCTGTTGCAGCTTATGAAATCTGTAAGTAAAACCACAGATGCCGTAATTCTCCTAGGGACAAAAATCGAATGCTTCATGCCTGTCACTTACACGCATCGAAAAAGTACTCCTCAGTTGTACACTTCTCCTCAAGTTAGAAGTGTGAACCTAAATAGTACACCTAGTGTACTTAAGTGAAACATGAAAATATTCTAATATTTTATTTGTTAACCTATATTTGTGTTA
>DWIE01001572.1:0-10535 GCA_018248235.1 Choaspes benjaminii
GCTGCAGTAGCTACTTACCAGCAGGTAGACTGCAAGCCCGTGTGCTACTTCATAACATAAAAAAAAAAAGATTATAGATGTCATGGGCTGCAGTAGCTACTTACCAGCAGGTAGACTGCACGCCCGTGTGCTACTTCATAACATTCATAATGTTACACAATACATGTATGAATGTAATTAATTACTTGTGAGCTTACACAAGTGCTTAGTAAAACTAAATGTAAACAGTTCGAGGTTATTGCGAGAACAAGAGGTAATTTTTTTTACCGACCGCTCCACAAATTTATCTATTATATATACATATATATGGTAAGTGGTTACCGTCGCCTATAGACATTTGCAACATCAGAGGAGTTGCCAATGCGTTGCCAGCCTTGGAGAACTTTTGAAGAGCCTTTAACTTGATTGTTTTCAGGAGAACAGCGTACATATATTATATCTATTATAAGTAATACAGCTAACTAAATGCTCATATCTATTTATTCCAGGTAATTTCCACTGAAATATTTGAAACCTGTTTCTCAAAAGCCAATAGTAACAGATCTTCTATCGATGGTAGAACCTAACCAGGTTCGTCCGGGTGAGTACCACCACCACACTTATTTCTGCTGAGAAATAGCTCTTATGAGTTGTATTTTAGCATGAAGGATGTGGCAAAGAGGGTAGCAACGCACTTGTCATCGAATTCTAACAGTACGATTGGTCTGTTTTGAGTCGGTTACGATTGTTATAGGCTGCAGTGGTCACTTAACATCAAGTGAACTGCATACCTATTTCTTACTCTAATTATCATTAAAAAAATAACATTTGTGCTACTATATGGTATTTAACTAATGTTTGTATGTTCAATTAATTATTTTAACTAAAAGTACTTAAAATAATTATTTAAGGACTACGCTTTAAATGCTGTTTTTAGTAAACATTAATTGCCCAAACACAGAAACGAGATATCTAATTATTTAATCGATACCATTGTGCAATTAGTATGTGAGTCACAATTATACATGGATTACTCATTCTTTATGTAGTTGACTCTACCAAGTATTTTCTTCTGTATTTATTTCCTTCGCCAATAAAACTGTTAAAAATATTTGACATGTATATTTATCACTATATAAATTATTGATTGTGTTTACTTTAATGACTACAACAATAAAAAAGTATTCATAAAATAAGCTTTAAGACACTCTGTTATAGTATTTGATAAAGCGTTACTGCATCTTTGCTGCATTATTGTGGTTAACCCGGCCACGGGTCCCTATGGGTTAGTCTGGTTGAATAGGAAAGCACGAAAAGTACATACACGCGAGTGTGCGAACATTTCAGACGCAGCGTTGTGTCATAATTTCAAAGGAATCAGTCAATTGTATTATACGTTTTTTTGTACTATGCTTAAATTTTTGGCTGAATATTTCGTGATGCATTCTTTTATTTGAGAAGGAAATCCAAAAATATAAATCGGAAAATTTTGAACATAATTGAATCTCGACAACAGCACTATTTACCAAACGGGAACATATAGCTAAACAGCTATAGCTAAGATCTATTCAAATAACTCCATTAATATTTAAACAAAAACACATCAATAAAAGGTCAAGTTGTCTAGGAGGAGAATTATTACGAATAAGCTTACACAGTTTTTGTTTATATATTGTACATTATAAAGAGGATATAACAATTATAGTCTTATATTTAAATAAATTAATATTTATTTCATATCATGTAAACATATATATTGACTGCCTGTTTTACTTATCGAGAGAATCTATAAAAGAAAGTATCACGGCTGTACAAGTAATCGGTAAGGCCGCATTGCATCGCTGAGATAATAAAACCTGTTCGTTCGAATGAGGCTCGAAGGACTAAAAAAACTACAGAGGAACACGATTAACTAGTCTCGTTCCTGCGTCACGCGTGGTTCGTAATGTAACGTACTATGTCGATGTGACGCTCCAAAGTTCCATGGTTACTCGTCGCAACGGTTGTGTCGCCCCGGTCGCGCCAGTACGCCTCCGCGTTTGCTCCGTACGGACGTACGCATCTCTTCGACTCTCGCTCCCATTAGACTATACGAAATAAGTTTTTCACTCGATTTTTCTCTAAACTACAACCGATTGTAGTTTTCTGTAACGCACCGCTAGCAAAGACTAAAATGAACACTTTTCGAAATGTTTATGAACTGTCAAAGACAATTCCAGTGTAATTTGTGAATTCTTTTATCTTTGCGATTCTATACGCGTAGGTGTACAAGAACACAAGTGTACGTTTGTTGTTTTGGAACATATAAAGGATTTTAAAGGAACACAGTTTGAGATTATTGTTGTTTTATTGTTTATGAGAACGTAAGTTTATAACGCGTTGAAAAGAGACAAGATGAAGCCTCAACAAATAAGAGCGACAGGTGTGGCGGCGCTCGCGCTACTCTTGGCGACTATAACAGGTAACTTAGTATAACAAAAATTTTATAACTCCCGGTGTTCAGTTCTTGAGTTTATAAAATGCGCAGAATTTAGTACTCTTTGCTTAGGTTAGATCCTAACTTGAATCATTATGCATTCTCTAACTGGAAGTGATACAGGTGATAAGATAGATTTAATTTCTCAGGTTGGTAGTGCCTACTTGTTTTGTGTGATTGTGATTCATTGAAGCAATTTTGAGGTTATGTGCCGTGTAAATATGAATTTGTATATAATTTTTTTAACGACTCTACTTTCTCGTTGTTATGAAATATATATTAATGATAATTAAAAGTTTTCTTACATTATAATTTATGGTTTTTTGTCTTTCATTGTGATTAATCTCTTAATGCCAATTCTATTAAGATGTTAATATGTAATTGTATTCTTGTTGGATTAGATTTGATTTGTCATAACTTTCCTATTGGTCAAAATAATTTAAATGTGTAAAAAATCCTTGCAAACCTTTATTGTTGTACATAAAATATTTGGGGAGGATAAATATGTGACTAAAGTAACTGTGTGTGAATTTAAAATTCTTCGTTAAAATTAACTTAAGTAAATATTAATTTTTTTTTTTTATGATATAGGTATGGATCATTTTGATTTGAGATGTAAAATAATATATCAGATGCCTTGGTCCATGCATGTTGAAATACGTGATAGAGGGTTTTTTATGTTATTAAGTAGCAGACGGGCTTGCACAGTGGGTACTGCAACTCCTGATATCTGTAACCACACATGCGGTGCTACTCCTGAGGACATAGATCGAACGCCTCGTGTTTTGCGCATGCTGCCTATCACACCCTTACACCGAAACACAAGTAGTGCGACCACTACAGATTCGTGGCACAAATAGGTGTGACGGCAGTACCGACCTAGTCAAACATTATTGTTCTAGTACCCGTAAGAGATTGAAGTGTTACATCAAATGAACTTGAACGTTTTCATATTGTGATTATTGACTTAAAATTAAAACATTTTTTTATATAATTAAGAGTATATTAATCTTATAGTTTACCTAAGATTAAGAGATTATTGCAGACCATGGCAGCGGCAACTGATATCAAACAGATTCTTAATGATATTTGAGGCGGTTTACAGTTGAATTGCAACTGCTGCTGACTATATTGGTCGTCCTATCCTTACCCATAAAACTGAGACAGATCTGTTATCTCCTCATTTCCAGAAGAAACAGATGTGGAGGTGGTAGTTCTGTCCGACGAACCTGGATAGACTCTACCATCGTTAGTAGGAATAGATGTGGTGGAGCAGATATAGTGGTCGGGTGGTACTTTCTGCTGTCTTAGCATTCGACGAGTAGAATAATCATTTTAAGGAAACTATTAGCTGTTCGTGACTTCGTCCGTGTATAATTAAAAAAAATTAACCACTACAACAGAGTTTTTTCGCAAGATCCCATAATATTCCTAGCATAAAACTGGCCTATCCCACCCGATATAAAGATCGCCACTTATTTCTAGAAAAAAACTACCTTCAAAGATTTTACTTGAAAAAATATATGGTATACGAAATGTAAAAATTCATAGTAAAGTTTAAAATTGATATAAAAGTTTTAGTAGGTATTGTACAATAAATCAATTAAAATGAAGAAAATACATATGTTCTAATTACAGGTATATCGGTTTATTGTATTTATGCAAATCAGCAATGTTACTACTACTTTTTTTTGCTGTAATGGTGATCACACTGCTATCAGGAGTCTTTGTCTTCAGGAGTAACACTACGCGTCCTTACAGATTCCAAACGATGTAGAGGCCATTTTACCTCAGATGGTCTGCAAGCGCGTGTGCTACTTCGTACCGCAAAAGTTGCATAGATGTGCATTGCAGCAAAAAGTGATACGTCAAAGGGCGAAGTAAAAATGATATCTCGTGTCGTCGTTGTGAAACAATCAAAACTACGATCCCGGTGCAGTTATTTCCCAGCTCCGAACTTTTTTAGTTTTTACAGGAGCAGCCTCGTTTGAAGCACAAAAGGTACCACAAAGCAGTAATTTCGAACGTGACAATTCCACCAAAGGATTTCACAAGCAATGTACTGGCCTATTCTATTACGCCGAGAATGAAATATGAATTCTCAAACGCTGCGCTTGATACGAAGTGAAGCAAAGCAATAGTCAATATGATTTTAATGACTTCTATAAAATGTAGCATAAACAGAAATCCCAAGAAAGTACATCAAGTCATAATTGTTTGTAAATGATATGCGGTGCAACGGTTATGTGCATAATTTAAAGCAAAAAAGTAGAATTCATTGTACATAGACATTGCTAGTTCTGTGAGCAGATATCTACGTGAAATAAATAAATAAATTGCTATGATATATCTCTAAATAACTTAAACTGAAGACGAAGCGGAGTGGATTAGATTGAATACCTTGGAGATGGATACACATTAGGTGCTGATTTGATTTTTAGAAGGTCCGAAGGGAACTATATGTTTTAGTAGTAGTGCCCATTATTACCGCAAAACTTATGTAAGGACCCGAACTTTACCGAGTGTCTGACAACTCTTACATTCTCTCTACAAACTACTCGTATATACTACATTTGAAATTAGTAACTAGAATGACATAATGTTTTGCTAGAGCAAAAATTATCTTTTAATATTTTTGTCTACAATAAGGTGTGCAGTTGAAACAACATCTAGAATTTTGTGCTTGTTGTTAGATAAAGCGTAAGGATGAAGTTGTTTGAATATGCACATGGAACCAACTACAACCATTTTGAATGTTGCAGATGCATTGAGAGCCACGTAGTTGCGCAAAAACCGTTGTCACCCGTTACCCGTAGTGTACAAAGTACAGGTACAATGTGACGGAAGCCAGCTTCTCTGGAACAATTGAGAACTCTGCCACTCGCTCTGGGCGCATTCATGCGTTGCTTTCTCACCCAAAAGCGAGTGGATCGATCAGTTGGAAATATGCAACCGCATTTGTTCTACGCAAGTTGAATATACTGACACGATATCGGCTCTGCATTGTCTATTCAACGGTGTTGAGTTTGAAAATAAAATTCGTATGAATTCGTTGCGGGATAGTGGAATATTTTTTTAAAAGTTGAACATCGTTAACTGCTGTTCCGGTGGGAATGAATGGAATTTTGCAGTATCTAGTATAATTTATTATACTATCAAAAGCCAATACTAAAGATTTTCTTGTATGGAATCATGTATGACGCTTACTTTAAGTTACCTATTCATTATATATAACAACACGATTGTGATGAATTTTTGTATGTAGATAGGATTTTTCTTTTTAAGTTTATTTAAGTAGAAATCTAATTTTACGGCGAAAATCAATATTTGAAATAAAATACTAACGCCATCTCTTAATCAAAAAAACAAAAAATTAATTGTTTTTGTTTATATTAGGAAGTAGCACACGGGCATGCAGTCTATCTGTGCTGGTAAGTAGCTGCTACTGCGGTGCTACTCTGAGGACATAGATCGAACGCCTCGCGTTTTGCGTATGCTGTCTATCACACCTTTACACCGAAACACAAGTAGTGCGTACAGGCGTTTTTGGGCACATATAGGTGTGACGGAGATACCGACCCAGTCGAAAATATTCATGTTCTATCATCTCAAATTGGTCTTCAAGTGGCATTACGTGTTTTACAATTTGGGAATCTATGCATAAATACGGGCGAAGCACCCGGATATTGAAAGTTTTAATGTCTTAACACTGTTAGTAAGTCTTTTGTATAACAAGATTTTTCGACTAGTATAATCCGGTACTGCTTATTGTGAGGCACATGACCATCAGTTCAATCCCACGTAATTTGCTATCAAGCTTGCGTGAAGCGCTAGCGCGAAGATTATCTGGACTGTGTGAGAGGTACTTATTAGAAAGATTTATTCTGCAATGAAGTGTAATAAGTCGACGATTGGATCACGTCCGTGATTTAAATAAGTTATTATAAAGAGAAGATGAAGATTACAGTTTGAACAGTGTTGAAGTTCAACGCGCTTCACAACTTTCCGAAGCAATTACGACCTCGAGCCTAATTTATTCTTGAACGAGACTATGATTAAAAATGTATGCAGATATAGCTTAATGGCTGATATATACTAGATATGTTTATGTAGACGATGTGTGTTTATTAAAATTTCATCCATAAGTGAGGAAATTAATAATACAAAAAATATTCAAGGATTATTTATATAAATAGCGTCATAATGGTAGTTCACTTCCTTTTCATCTTTGTTTACTTTGGGGGGCGGCTGCATTGAGAGCAATATGATTCTTATTTCAAATGACCCGAATACATTATTTGTTCTCTTGTCTCGCACTGGCTACAATTTGAGCAAATTTAACACATCTGTCGTGTCATTACCCTCGTCGTTTAAGCGTGTTAACGCCGCGAGATTGCTGTAATGGCGTGCAGACACCACTTTACGCGGTCATGACCGTTTCTGATTGCGACCACCGCTAAGGCACATGTTGATTACCATCTGATGTCCCGAACTTTCTCCTGAGGATAGTTTAGATGTAATCTTAACTGTTATCGCCGATATTACAGTTTCATTGCACGCCAAGTTGTGCTGATCGAAGTATCAAACTCCCAATGCTTTCAAATAAATTTAGCTAGAAACCGTAAACATATCCGCACACAACGAAACAGATATCTTCTGATGAGAATGTCTTACAGTAAGAGTGGCGTTCAATGTGTATTTTTTAATGTTATGAGGTAGCACACGGGCTTGCAGTCTACCTGCTGGTAATTCGCTACTACAGTCCATGACATCTGTATTCACAGATGCGGACTGATTCACAGTTGAGGACCATAGATCAAACACCTCGTGTTCTGCGTATGCTGGCTATCACACCCTTACACCGAAACACAAGTAGTGCGAGCACTACTTTTTCACGGCACAAATATGTATAATACAAATAGGAAACATATACGTAAAATATTCTATCAAGTAAAGAGAACTTTGTTAATGGAGCGATTCGCAATAAATAAGGACACTGACCGATATACGGGAATATAGAGGGTGCATTTTATAGTACATGTACGTGTACATATAGTACATTAGAAAAGCTTGAAAATCAATACCCTAGATATAATCATTGTATACTATAACGTGGTGAAGATTGGCGTGTACATTGTCATTCATACCGGTGCATATATTTTGAAGTAGCAGAAATAAAACTATTAATTCAACATCAATCTGGTATTTATTAATCTAATTTCTGTAATACTTTTCTGTTATTTAGTGAAACGTTTTTAATGGAATCTAGTCATTAAACGTTACTCAAGTATCGAGCAGCGAACGAACTTTGGAAATAGCTGTTTAAATTGATAATGGTAACTCAATTGAGTTACATAGTTTGCAATTGCAAATTCCATCGACTACCCCTATCAATATGAAGAAAGTTTCAATCCATTCGTGGCTGAAATACTTCAATAGAATCAGTTTAACCATCTATCTGTTCGAGCGCTTTATTGAGAGAGTTCGGATTTCCTACCAACATCACATAGCTTGGAATCCCAAAGAAAGGCGTGCGTATTTCTACGTAACATTATATTGGTTATCGATGCTTCCTGGACGCAAATAACAGCCGGGATCAAATGCATCTGATGGTGTAGCCGAGAAACTATACTAGTGAAACTATAGTTGGTTTCATTTTAGTTCATGTTATTAATACTCAACTCGGACCGGTGAAAGATGCCGAAGTACTGGACCGTATTATTTATATTCGCAACCTACGATTAGAAACGGCGGAGGAAATACGAGTGTATGTTTACGCAGTCTAATTCTTAATTAAGGTTGTGGGTACAAATACAAAAGGGGAAATAAAAGTATTACCACATCTAATAATTATTTATGAATAAAATTTAAATGCACTTTTGCATGTTATGACTATTCAATGTACATTTTACGATTCAAAACAGTTGGAATTAAAAAAAAGCTTGAAATTGATTACACAAAAAATAATGTTGACTGTAGGGAAATATCGTAATCATGTATTTGACTTTGTAAACCAAGAGTAATAAAAATGAATGCTTGTAAAAATTAAAAAGTTCGTTAAGAATTTTATAATAAAAATGTGAAACTTGATTTCTTGAACGCGACATTTTAAATTACTCAATAAAGTCTAACTTAACTTTGAATTCAAACTTCGAGCGGTGCAGATTTAATTAAAGACAATAGCGAAAGATACAACTGCGTAATTGTCTTTTTCTTAGCGTTGGCCTCGTTTTTAATGGCTATTAAAATTTAAAGAAAACGGTCTAATTAGGTAAGTACCGCTACTCTGGTTGTCTATTTAAAATAATAATAAATATTAATAATTTTAAGAAACATTGACTCAAGTATTATGAATTGCCAATATCAGTATACATAGTATTTATGTATTTTGCACAATTTTTCATTCATCAATCTTGGAGCTGCAAAAGATAGATATAGCCCCTTCACTAATAGCCCCACTCTATAGAGACAACGTCTATATAAACAAAGATTGAATCTATGATTTATAATTTTTAAATTTCCTCTATACAAAACCAATCTAACTATTGTTGTTAATACTAAAATCCGTTAGGCGTCAAAAAATCAGAGAACAATTATTCAGAAGAAATTCTTTAGAGAAATTCAAAGATCTTTCCCACTAAAGGTTAAGTCAACGGTCGTTTTATCTTGACAGTGCGCGATGCTGTGATGAATCAGTCGAGCACGTATTAGCACGTAGCTGAGTTGGTTACGTGACGAACGGCTTCACCATGGCCCCTGCCGTGTAATGCTACCTTTGTTCTCACGTAAATTCATTTCAATTCTCCATCTGATCCCACTTATCTGTCTTGTTTCAATCTGCAACACGCAAGAATATAAAGCAGCATTTACGACTTAACGCCTTCTCACTTATTGTGGTGCACTTCACACCTATCTAAAGTAGCAGGTCGTTTTGGAATCATGCTTACTATGTAGATAGATAATTATAGCTGATTTCCCTGGTATGCACATTGTTCTAATTGCGGCTTGAAAAGAACTACGGCTTGTACAACATTGTAAGAAATAAGAAGAGGAAAGTTCTCTAGCTGTGGCCGAAGAAGTTAAGAAAATACTGTTATTCTGAAGCAGTACATTCCTTGATAAATTACTTCTAGGTACATTAATACATTCATTCTCTACGGGTAGTAGAGCTTTAATGTTCGATTGGGTCGGTACCACCGTTACTCTTATTTGTTACGTGGAACAGTGCTGTTTGTGTTTCAGTGTAAGGGTTTGTTAGCCGACATATGCAGAAGTCGAGCCGTTCGATCTATGTCCTCAGAAGTAGCACCACATCTATAATTACAGATGTCATATGCTAGGTTGCACCTTACGAATAGATCTTCTGCAAGCCCGAGTGCTACTTCATAACATAAAAAACTTCTCTATGTGATTTGGTTAGATAACGGTAAGTGAGCACTGAACGCATTATTGTTTCGTGTAATGTTCATAGGTGACAGTTTACTGTGTGTACCATCACAACGAATATAACGGCCACACTCGTTACTTGTAGATTGAGTCAGGTAGATAAACTATGTGTACGTCCAGTGCATGAATAAAGTGGCTCAACGGAATAATAAAACGTAATCAGAGCATCGTCACCGATAGCGCGATACGTTATCTAGTACGGTGGTCCCCGAGTATTTCTGAGTAGCGCATACGTTAGATAAAAATGCATATCTATATTTATAGGTATAAAAAGATAGCTGTTTTTACATCACGCAAAAATCGCTGAATATTTTGACATGACTTTTGTACTATTATATTCGGCGTGTTTTAGATAAGGTTTTTAGATAAACATTATATCATTAGTTTATAACTTCTTAATTCGGTCTTTATACCTTTTATTATTTTCGATCCTTTTTTTTCTTCAAATAAAACAAAAAAATAATAATAGATTAATCTACTATATGTATGAATATATCTATCAATAATACGTGGAGCGCAAACTTTGCACCCCTTTTTAAGAAAATTACGTAAACGGAGGAGTGTGAAATTTGGCACAGTTAATGTTAACTAATATTTTTATATAATATGCATTATAAATAAAAATGAAGTGGCT
>DWIE01001573.1:0-10529 GCA_018248235.1 Choaspes benjaminii
ACCGATGTTTAATAACTGCAGACGTTTACGGTTAGACAGGCCGTGTACTCCTTTGGGATATATTAATAAAACAGAGTGTCTATTACCACAATGAGACATTTAGCTGCAAGAATATTACTATCATGGAGATCAGCACGATTGCGCGTAATATCTTGAAGAATATTTGAACCGCGGCACGGTAAAGCCGTAGACTAATCATAATATAGTAACTTTAATATGAGCTATATAAAAGACATAAACCGAGTGAGCGGAATAATAAAATTAATTCAATTAAAAAATACAATAAGCATTAAAAACTACCGTCTGCTACTAGTATTACGAGATAAACAATAACAGCTCTGCTCACTGACCGAAAATAGAATGTTAGAGGTAAATGCGAAGTTTTGTAATTAATGTTAATTTGTCAATTAACTTGCGCTAAGAATTAATTATCTCGGTATTACGATCTCCGGCTTTATTAATAAACTTTCACTAATCAATCTTCTAAATAGGAAATTTCGCCTTATACATTCAAGATAGGAATGTTGATTGTTAGATGTATAGATGAATTAGTATTACAAAAACTAACTGTATGTAGGCAGATTTGGTATTAAAATTTATCAATTAATTGACCTACCGAAACTAATATAATAAATGCGAATTTGAGTTTCTTTGTCTGTTTGGTTGTTACTAGCTTTTGTGCCTTAACTAAACCGATCATTATAAAATTACATACACGTTGTTAAGGTACACAAAACCTACTGTAGGCACCCTTAACGAAGAAAAAAAACTATATCCCCCAGTACTGCGTGTCTCGGTAGCTACTTGATTATAATTAGATATATATTATAAGTATTTGTTTATATTGCTTTCTTAGCCATTACTCTTTTGATCATAAATTTTAGTTTTATCCAATTTTTTTTTGTGTTTATACTTTAAACTTTGTCGCAACTCATAATGCATGATGTGCTTACTTATAAAAAAATGTTACACTAGGTTAATATGTTATACATGTATGTTATAACAATGTATTAGTGTATACAGAACAACCAAATAAATTTAATTTAATTATTAAGTTTTGCTGTCACACGACGTCTACTAATATTCATGATTTTAATGTTGCGTTATTGAGTGTCGTTTGCTATTAGAACTTATGTGCGAATTCGGCTTTTAAGGTGTTGTATGCAAATCATTTAATATGGCTTTCTGTTTTAGGTAGTTGTGAAATGCCACGTAGAATTGAGTGATGACTGCGATTGACATCAAAATTGAGGTTTCGTTTGTATATATAAATAATAAATACATAGTGGAAACAGTGTGAGGGCTTTATTCTGTTCTAATTCTTCTCGACGGTGGTCATGAAGGAACATTTGTCGGCAGTCTTATAACATTTTGTGTCCCCCTTTTACATGGTCGAAATAAATGGTATTTTATTGGTCCATAAGATTTCTAAATACCCTACGAAACCGAGGGTTCTGCCAATCGCCCAGATTTGTAAATTTATTTAATTGCAAACATACAGAACTAGTTGACTTACTTAGAGTAACATATACTTTTATTTTTACTTGACAAATTGTAAGAAACAAAAATATATTACAAATGTTTTACGGTCTGAGCGCAATAACTACGAATACGAAGTAAACCCTAAATATTCCACGAAAAATTTTAAACGTATTATTGACCAATAAGCATCGTGCTCAATTTTGCCATGATGGCATTAAAACAATAATGAGATTCAATTAAAATAACAGGCGCAGGTCAAATACATCGGATTAAATTGTCCGCGAGCGTTCGTATTAATTACACCAATTATCTGTTACGTTCATAAATAATAATAATTTATTACTCGTAACATTTGTCAAAAGCCGCACTCGCACGATGAGCTAATCGACTATCACCGCTAATTGCCCCCGTCTGCCCCCCGGCGGCCACCCTCCCCACTCCCGGCGCCCCTGCGAAACCCCCGCCAACTAATTAGATAAGTTTGCAACTCCACTGTACTTCTGGTGCCCCGCTATACCGGTAAGCATCAATCTTTTTAATTAAACATTTTTGACGCTGCGATTAGCCATCGAACTTGTTTCTATGCTAATAGTTCGACTAATACTCCAAGTTAATATACTTAATGCATTGGAATTGCCCCGGGAATCTCTCATTTAATACAATTTCCAGTTTTAATTAAAACGTACCGTGTAGAAGAACGATAATGGAATATTTATATCCATTCACGATTTAAAAAACGAGATGTCCGTTCATTAGTTATTTGATTTTATTCAATGGAGTATTTTAATTTTATTACGATTAACTTTATAGTTATTGATTTTTAACTTTATTCAATTTATTTGTATACACACAGAAGACTAAATTTATTGCCAATTAAAGAGCTATAAAGCCTGCATAAAATCAGACGGTCGTCATGAAGGCGTTATTTACAGTATGGTTACTAATAGGTTCAAATTAAACGGAACTTTCTTTGCGAGCTATAAATTGAAACCTTAATTTTAATAAACAAACAATTTACACACCACACCTTTTATCTGTCTAATAAAACAAGAGGAGACCCATTATAGATGAGCAATGGACAATATATCAGAAGTTACAATAGCACATTGTCCGTCGCTCAGCCTGATTAAATAAATAAAGGGGTGCCGATCCAAGACGCTCGCGCAGATCTTATCGAATATCTCGCGACATTTATAGAGCTCGGCTCGCACGCCGAAATAGTCTTTCAATCTATTACAATAAGGCCTTAATATCGATGTATGAAGTCGTAGCATCTAATCGGTGGCGGAGCTTTTTCAGCGCCCTGTAGTGGATTTCAGACTTTATTCCGATTGTTTTTGATTGTGTCTCGAGTGGCGTGCGTGTCTTGTTAGTTAGACTACGCGGGCCGACTGAGATGGATGATAGTTGGAAACTGGGACTTGCTAGGTTTGCACTCCATCTTTCATCGTTGTATGCTTGATGACGCGTGAGCTTGAATAATTGATGCGGCAGAATATCACTGTACATCAATGACGCCCATTAATTTAGAGCACGATGTGTGGCGAGGTGTAAAAACAAACACGTTGACAAACGTACGACGGTTATATGCATTTCATGTTTTGCTAATGTAATTCGGAGAGCGGTAAAATTAAAAAAAACTTTAACGATATTTTAAAAAATGAAAGACGCATAATATCTGGGAGGACATTACCGTATAGCTTCGTGCAATTGTGCGGTGTCCAGTAACGATCGTTGGGGTGCTTTATTTAGGGTAAAAGGCCCCGTAATTGGCCGGGCCGGATGCAGCGCACTCACAGGTGCTCCGCTCAGTGCGTGCGCCCTCTCGCGGCGGGTACAGGAAATGAGAGCCAATTTGAATTTCTTCCGTGGCAAATCGATTAATTGGGAACCTATTAAATCCTTCACCGTCGACTCGCTCGTGATATTTATTATTTGGAATTTAATTGCCTTAAGTTCATTACAGAATATTGCGATTGTTTGGTTGTTTTAACCGATCAAAGGGACGTATGGGTTCTATAAACCGTGTGAAGATAATTAAGAGTTAAACCTGTAGAGAAATAAAGGAATTATTAGAAAACAATCAGTAGGGAGCGGGTCAGTGGGGTGCGCGGAAGGAAGGGGGTCTAATTAGGCAGTGGGGGCGAAGGTAATGAGCCGCGATCGCCGCTCCGATATAACGAAGGCTATTTACGCGGTGGTCGCTCTGAAAATTGCGAGGTTTTGTTTTAAAAGCGGTAACCGTTTGAGTTTTGCGATTAAGGAGTTTAATTAGATCGTTGTTTACAACCTCATTACGGTACCGTCTGAAAACGGCCGCAGATATCGGCCAATAATTTATGAACTTGAAAAATGAGATTCTTTGCGATCACGGCCGGATAATCCCGCGCCGTGGACTAAGATAAATTTATTTACCTTCGGGTAACCATTTACTTTAAGAGTCCCGCCACGGACGGTGCGTTCCATACTTATAGGGTTAAGGAAATATCATTTTATAAGTATAGAATAAAATCTATAATGCTTTTAAATACATTTTATTTATTACGGATCTAAGATTATATCCGTGGTATAACATGAATATGTTCGCCTGGGTCGGTACTACCGTCACACCTATTTGTGACGTGAAACGGTGTTCGCACTTGTGTTTCGGTGTATATGAGTGATAGCCAGCATACGCAGAACATCGATCTATATACTCAGAGTAGCACCGGATCTGTGACTACAGATGTTATGGGCTGCAGAAGCTACTTACCAGCAGGTAGCCTGCAAGCCCCAGTGCTAGTTCATAACTTTAAAAAATATGAGAATGATATTCTTCACAACTAAATGTGGAATTTTTATTCGTAATGTTACGTCTACTCATTAGCGTCCCATTCCATTTTATTATATACTATTAAATTTAATAACATATTTTAAACAAAAAAAATATTCAATCAGTTCTTGTAATCTGTTGGCAATTTAAGGCTCTGACCTTGATAACGCGGACAAAAATTATTCATTATTATTTTGTGGAATTTAAGAGTCATTAATAAACATAATACAAATAAATTCACTAATATCACGTTTTAAAAGCAACTTTTTTGCGTAAATTAGAGGCATTGGAACAATACAGGTTTTGTTTTTAAATCATATATTAGTTGTTATGGAATATAAAAGTGCTATATAATACGCAACAAGATGCTCCAAAAGATACTTGATCGGTACCACCGTCACACTTACTTGTACCGAGAAACGGTGGTATTAGCACTGGTTGCGTTCCGGTGTATGGGTGTGATAGGCTATACAAGTATTCGATTTATGTCCTTAAGAGTAGCACTGCATTTGTAATTACTGATGACATAGACTGCCACCTACCACCAGGTACCCTGCAAGTCCATCTGCTAATTCAATATAAGAGTGTTCAGTTCTCGAAAGCAGAGCTATTTTTACTGCTACTAATGCTCCATTTGTGAGAACCGTAGATGTGTGTACGTTTATCTGGAGTAGCCATGTATTATTAAGTATTAGCTACAATATCACATAAGTAATTTTTAAAATGATAAGGACTGTGTTTCACAGATTTTTATGTGATGTTTATGTATGAAATAGCACACGGGCTTGCAGTCTACCTGATTTTAAGTACCCCCTGCAGCCCATGGCATTCGTAATCACAGATGCTACCCTTGAGGACAGATCGAACGCTTCGTGTTCTGCGTATGCTGGCTATCACACTCTTAAACCGAAACACAAGTAGTGCTAACACTACTGTTTCACGGCACAAATAGGTGTGACGATGGTACCGACCCAGTCGAAAATATTCATTTTCTACCACTCGTATGGTTATTCCAGACATTAAATAAATTAGAAAAATTCGTCTCGCCGCGGGAATCGAACCCGCGACCTCACGTTTCGCAAAGCGGCTTATCAAATAAACATGATGATATAACTGTAGTACCTCAGCCCTAAATTCAATGTACGATTACGCACGAACTTTGTTTCTTTGACGATAATGATTAGTTTGCAAACTACCGCTTCATTATAACTGTCAGTTATCTAAAACTTTGACAAAATTAAACAAGTCAAGTTAATCTTTTGTATTCGAAAATAGAAATCTCAAACGAATTAACTGGAGTTATCTTGAATAGATATGAGAGAAGTTTATAAGAAATTAGTTTGAATTTTTCACTTTAGTACGCCGTAGGACCGTTTTCTATTACGAATTTCATAGGATTTCGGGCTGTTCTCATTTTATATTTTTGGTATATTACGTTTCTGATTTAATAATAAATCGAATGAGAATAGCGGTATATCAAAAAAGAAGCGAGATAAGAAACTTGTTGATGTCAAATTTGTAAATCGGTACTAAGCGGTGCATCATAGAGGTCAAAATGAATCTTATAGACCTTCAGAAGCCAATAAAAACTCCGACACTATATGGTAACTTGGTCAAAAACCAACTTAGTATAATACTGTTATAATATATAGAAATAAAATACAAGCACATTGCCCACGGCTTCGCTCGAGTTATACAAATTTTATCCCCTTTTTCACTACATTACTATGTAAATTTCCAAAAATCCTTCCTAGTGCTCACCTACAGTGTAAAAGGATTTTCACGATTCTAACCCCAGTAGTTTAGGCTGTGGGTTGACATGTCAGTCAGTCAATTATCCTTTTATATATGTATGAATATCGACCAGTGGTCGAAATTCGACCATTTTGTGTAAAACAAAAGAGTATATATGTGAGTTAAAAGTATGGGTGTGTGTACAGTGTACATACGCAGTAGTGTGTGTAATATTTTATTTACACAGTTAAATGGATTTCTAATGCATTTTATACAAAAAAATAACTTACTTGCACTTCCTCTCCACATAAACTTTAACTGGGCCAAATTTCACACCACTATGTACGCACAATATTTTTAAAAACGGTTACAAAGTTCTCGCTTGATATCGAAGATAGGTACGTTTCCTCTAATTCTTATTTATGGTTGCTGATATCTGTACCAACATCTTTACCGATACCGCCAAGTCGGAGTCATGAAACATATTATTGCTGTAAATACGTTACGATATTAAGCGAAACAATTAAATTTATAGTAATAGTTAATTCTCTAAAGTTTAAGTAAATTATTTGCCAGTTATCCACCCAATAGCTTCAGTGACTAATTTCGCTAAAAATAATAAATTTATCTATACCCCTATACATTATTTTTTTATAGTATGAAGAGAAACAGAGAGACGGCTCACCTGATGGTAACTGATTACCATCGCCTATACTAACACCTGGGGGGTTGCCAACGCGTTGCCAACCTTGAAGGACTCTTTTTATACCTCATTTGAAAGACATGTCATAGCACGTAAAAATACTTGGTAAATTCTGCATCATTTTACGCGCTCACCTCTAGTACGAGTCGAGTCACGTGGCCATCGTTCAATGAGACAACCGGGCGCAGTCTCCAGTCTCGGCGTCGCACCACAAAGAGTTTTTTCTCCGTAATAGACATCCCGTCGACATCATTAACGTATCGGCAAAGCTGGCTCGCAGTTATTCGCTAATGTGACAACAACACAGAGAAACCCCGCCACAAATGAGGGACCATCTTTTTGGGTTAGGCCCGGGACACACATGAGACTTAGGTATTCAATCTGAAATACGATATTGGTAATTGTGAAATATTTTTTATTTAATTGTTCTAACAATTCATGTAATATGACTGCATGTGATGTAGTGTACAGCGGTAACGAATAAATGTTTCTTTCTTTCTTTCTTATCAGTACTTTAATTTTTAAACAAATTATATACGAGTTTGTATCAGTATGTATCTCTCAAACAGGGATAATAAATTAAGATTTGGTGTAATTGTGTATTCAGGATTTTAGTTATACAAATAGAGACTAGGACATATTTTAAAAAACAAATCAATCTTTATTTCGATGATTTGATGATGATATACTTATTGGGTAATATTGTAAATGAATATATCTTGATTAATTATTAAAGATTATAAAATCCGATTGTCTTGCATACACAATGCTACTTACGCAACAATTCACCGTACTGGTATTTGCTAAGTTAAGATAAACATTTCCTTGAAAAATTTGATGTACTGATACGGATAATTGTGCCGACTTTGATCGTGCTACTAAACAGAAGTCTAATAAAATGTTTGTCTAATATTTCTGATAATATCAGTCACTAATGGGATCTATCGCTTGATTTGATCGCTGAAATCTAATTTATTCAAATTTTTACGCGGCGGCCTTGTGTGTTTAGGTGTAGTGAATTAGGTAAGTGTTTAATTAGAATGGATAAAAACTATTTAGTGGCTTTGCAGATATTTTTTACTACCAAATACTTTTCACAATCAAGGTTGGGACGTTTATATTTAGCAAGCTACCTTTTATCCTATACAAATTTGGACAATGTGAAGTGACCACCAGCGGGTTCTTTATGTATAATTAATTTTCAATGAAGAATGTATGTAAATTAAAGTACAACTGACTGACTGACATATTAACGCGAAGGCGGGTTTTCTTACACTAGAGGTGAGCACTAAGGAAGGATTCTTGTAAATTTTAACCATGCGGTGGTGAAAAAGTGGATGATAATTTGTACGACGCGAGCAAGGCCGTAGCCAATGTGTTCCAAAAATAAAAAAAAATAATTATAGGCACTAAAATATAGACGGATCGTATAAGTTAATAATCATTCACAATTAATCATGTAGAAAAACAATATCAAATTTGAATTTGGAAGTTGATATGGCATAACGGATTTAAAGACGCGAGATCGTGAATAAAAGCAACATAGTTCTCGGTGTGCCCTCAACAGCGGGGGTGTATTCTAATCGCGCGTTAGCGTGGCCCGTTTTTGCGCTAACGAACAGGTTGCGTTAAGGCGACGTCGACGGCGAATCGAGACCGACGGGTAATTTCGCCTCATTAAAAGTTGTGACCTGTGGAGGAGGCAATTTAGAAGCCCGTCGACTTCGCCTGCTACTTATTAACGACCTGACTTCACACTATCACTCGCGATATTCGGACAACTGTCGACTCTCGAAATTTTTAAAGTGGATAACTTAGACCTGCGTTCAATGGATGAGGTATTGGAAAATCTATTTAGTTATTATTTCATCATTCCGATTATTCAATGGCGGGTTTTTTTGAAGACATTGTGAATATAAACGGTCTGTAAGAAAGCAGGCAAAATACGTTTTAGTGGGTAATTTTATCGGTAAAACTTTCATATTCGATTACGTCAATACAAGTACCGTTACCGCATCTGTTATCGAACTTGGATGCAGATGCGAACATGTTACTCATATAGTGCAGTAGTGTCATATCATGGGGTGGACCGGATATCTTCGTCGTGTCATTCAACAATCTACTAATTATAATAGATCTAGTAAGTAAGTACAGTGTTAAGGATTCGCTATGGAATACGTGAATAAAGTAAAAATGTATTGAATAGTTTTAAACAGCATTAACCTTTAGTATTTGTAATGTTACGTTATTAAATGACGGGAACTAAATAAGATTACGGCGGAGATACGTGGAGATATCGCGTCCGTACCAGGTCGTTGGGGAGCGTATTAATATCCTACCTGTTAAGAATCCCAACAATATAACAGGCCATGGCTCATCACGGGCCACGTTGCTGCAGTCACCAGACGCGTCTATTTCCAACTTTCTAATACCTAGTTCATCAACAAATTCATTATGTCGTAAAAGATCGTGCGCGAGACCGAAATATCGTGGGGCTCGTAAAACCGCTCGTAAAGACGTTTGTTTACTAATTCGAGTGGGCAGGTGGGGCTGCACGAGGGATGCTGCAAATAATAACACCACCACTAATATACTGCACGTAAAAATTGAAAAATTTCGATGCTTTCGCTGCGGAGCGTCGTAGCTTGGATATAGTAAATAATAACGACCTGTATCGAGACGATTTTTATTGTAGTGAATTACAGATGTTTATATATCTGTAGTAAATATCATTAATGCACTACTTATATATATTAGAGGTCGCCCAGTGGTCGAAATTCGACCATTTTTTTACTGTTAACACAAAACAAAAGAGTATACATATAACATAGGAGACCTATGTGTGTCTTACATGCAGCGGTGTGTGTAATGTTTCCTGCACTCCTTCTCCATATAAATTTTAACTGTGCCAAATTTAACACGCGTCCGTCTACTTCATGTTCTTAAAAAGGGGTACAAAGTTTTCGCTTTACTTATTAATATATAGCTGTATTTATATTTTCAGGGAAGTGAAGGTTGCCATAAATGTTCATAGAATTTACTACTATTATTATAGTTTTTTGGAAGAGACATAAAAATACTTCAACATACAATAAATATTTTTTATTTATAAATAACAAGAACATTTCCCATTTTTTTCACCACTTTAAAGTTTCCAAAAATTGTTCCTTAATGCTTACCTACAGTGTAAAAGGAATCTGCATAAAAATTTTCATGGTCCCAGCCTAAGTACTTTCGGCTGTGCGTTGTTATGTTAGTCAGTCAGTCAGTTTATTTCTTCCTGTCCACATGTAAAAAAAAAAATTAATTTAGCTTGGTTATATATACAAAATATGAATAGTTAAACGTTATTCATGTGGATAGAAACATATAAATACAAAACAGGATATCCCGGTAAAACTGAGATATATGGTGGCTCTACTAATGAGATATGTGCGGGCGAATGCTGCGGACAGTGCCCTAAAGATGATTTGTATAAGGGCTCCGTTCAGACAGGGAAATCTCATCAACAGTCGAATATTCGGCGACACTTCCACAGAGTTTTCAGACAGTTCCATTTTAATTAACAGTTACACGAACGAACGAAAGTTGAACGAACGTCACAAAATACAAAATTGTTTAAGAAGATAGAGCGGTTGTACCTAAATATTAATTTCGCTTCGATATGTTATCGAGGATTATTTGTTCCACGGCACAAATTGGTGTTGCGGTGGTACCTACTCAGTCGAACATATTCATGTTCTACCACCCGTTAGGTTATTCCAGACACGAAACAAATTAGAAAAATTCGTCTCGCCG
>DWIE01001574.1:0-10525 GCA_018248235.1 Choaspes benjaminii
CGAACAGATCGTGAGGAAAAAAAAAACATTATACGAACATATTGTATTCCTGCACTGACGAGTCGTTCGATCTATTTCCTCAGAGTAGCACTGCGTCTATGGTTACAGATATCATGGGCTGCAGTAGCTACCTACGAGCACGTAGACTGCAACCCCGAGTGCTGCTTCATAGCAAATGATGCCATTCAAAAACCAAACGCCAAGTGTTTCGGCCTCAATAAGTTATTAATAATCAATCGCACTAAGAAATTGGTAACATTGACTTTAGAGCTGGTTTCTGTATAGTAAATGTTCTGTGTAGTAAGACGCTTACAATTCGAAGAAATTCAATATTGGGCAATCAGCCAGCAATTTGTCACATTTCTCTTCCCGAATATATTTCAGAAAATGTTACTCGACTCTGTCCTACCAGCAACAAAACGCAAGAGTGATTATTCACGTTATACTAACGATATAAATATATAGATATATAAATATATATCATCTAAAAATCTAACGAGCGCAGTGCCCGCGTCATACAAACTTTCAACCCCTTTTTCACCACCTTAGGAGTTTAATTTCCAAAAACCCTTCCTTAGTGCTCGCCTACACTACAAAAAGAATCGACATGCAAATCTTTAAGGTCCTAGCCCACTGGGTTACTAAACTACTGAGTTCGGTCTATGCGTAGATAAGTCACTCAGTCAGTTCTTCCATTATATATATATATATAGATTAAACGGGGCAACAAAACAAAGCAATAGCATTTGGGGCTCACACAGAGCACGGCAAGTAACACGTTACCGTACAAACGGCCGTCCATTTATCGCATGCTACATTATCATCAGCGGCCGAGAAAGCGAGGGGCGCACCAATTCTTTACTGCAGTCTTGCAGCGGCGATCTGCCGCCTATCACACTGTACATCCAAATAATTACTTCGTCAAGCGAATAAATCATTCATTCATTCGTTCAATCGTCCATTCTTTCATTCATACATTCATTTCTTCATTACTTCATTCAAAGATTCTCCATTTTGTGACAGATATGACTTTACTCTCCCGAGTTTAATTGTTTGATGATTTTCTACTAGCTCTTATAACACGCTTTTTAACTTGTCATTATTTAAGAGTATGTATGTCTTATGATATTCGGGGTATCGGTGTAAAGTTCTAGAGATAGCGTTAGACATAGAAACAGATACGCTAAATGCAAATGTGTAAGTCTAACGATTTTTATATTATCGAGTGTGGGAGATGAATTGACGCTAGGAATGATTTGTCCGTAGTCTTTCGCTCTTAAAATTTTCATAGTCACGGTGAAGGAAAAACGGCGTTATTATTATTGACTCTAGATTCTTTTCATATGATTGAAATTCCGATGAACATGCCCACCTGACTTTCACGGCAGGGTGTGAAATAATAAATTAGTAATCAGGTGGAGCCTAATCAATAAGTAAGCGCCGAGTATTCGGGTTGTCGACCCCGGTCTATGTTTACCCAATGCACTGTCGGCTTGTCAACCAGTCCACCCACAGAACAGTTTGTATGTCATACCATTTATTAGGATTTGGTGAGAATTTCTTGTCTGTATCTACACTTGGGAGCGAGTTCGGCTGTTTGAGAAGATTCCTTTGTCAACAGGCACGGTAAACGAGTATTGAGAACTGTGGACGTATTTGAATCTATTTTAAAAAAATAAGCATTTATGGATATCATAAATAAATATGAAATACTTTACTTTATTTTAGGCGCTTAAAACATTAAAAGCTAGTGTTCAGATAATTTTAGTCACATATTTATAATTCCTCATGTAAACCACAATGCATTTTGACTTTTGAAAGTATACTTTTAAATTCCAGACTAATGCACTAGCACGTACGAGTCAAATCGACTATGCTTATGAATATATAGTTAAAAAAAAATACACGCTCAGTACACTGCAATTACATTTACTGACCGGGTCGTTAATTTTCCCTTTGCAGTAAAAGGACGCGAGCCATATAATGTCATTTTAGTCTCGTCTGTAATTTTTTTATGACAAAATTGCTAAAGGAATAACTAGCTGGTTTCGACGTCGTATTTATTTTTTATGATAGTCCAGTCAGCTTTCTCGGGGTGGACGCTCGTTATCTTTAAAATGTGACTCCCGTGACAGCCATGATAGATAGGTTAGTTTAGAAAGTATCCAAACAGGATATTCTATCTTGTGATAACGATAGACATCCTTACGTTTTTAAAGGATGTGAAAGATTTGTATGTAGAAATCTCGGCCTTATTTACTTTGAATGATTAGAGCCCGCACCTTTTCAACGGAACCTCACAATTCAACTACGTCCAATTCTCTTCAACTGCATATATATAAAATAATAAAAAACATGTAGTACATAGATGACAACCTCCGTAGTGATTAGCCCGTTTGCGAAATGTGAGCTCGCGGGTTCGATTCCCGACGAATTATTCTAATTTGATTTGTATCTGGATAAACATTACGGGTGATAGAACATGAATATGTGACTGGGTCGATACCAGCTTGACACTTATGCCGTTAAACAGTGATGTTCGCACTAATTATGCTTCGGTGTGTGATACCCAGCATATGCAGAAAAGGAGCCGTTCGATCTAAGTCCTCAAGAGTAGCACCACATCTGTGATTTCATCAGCAGGTAGACTACAGGCCTGTGTGCTACTTCATAACATATTTTTTTTATAAAGTCAGTGAGAATCTCATCTGCCACTATCGTTCGGAAACGCCTTATTTTTACCACCATTAACTGACAATTTGATTGTTTCGCTGACGTTAGTTACAATGGGACGCAAAGCACCGGCTCATGAAATCATATCATGAATTTTAATTACTCTGGTGAATCACTGGACCCCTTTCCGGCGTCCTAACGACTTCTCCATACAAATATTCCAGTGAGGCTGCCTGGACACAGAAGCCTCAGAACATCTGATATTTATATATATCCCGGTAGTCGTCGCGCCGGTTCGCCCGTTAGAAACACCGGCGATCGAGTATTGCATGCTAAATAAGCTCCAAGTCATGCAAAATGATGCAAAGTACTTTATAAAACTTGATACGTCGCGCCACCGCCCGATCTATCAGACGTTGTTGCCTTATTAGGAAACGTGGCGTCAGCGGCGTTCTTAAAATGTGGACTATCTTAATAGCGAGAACCTGTATCGACAGCCTCCTGCTGATTTCATTGAACTACCATTGGCGATGGATAAGTACATAAATTGGCCGGTATATGTTACATAACCGATTTGAAGTAAACCAACCTTGGGTACACATGATATGCAATCAATTTGCGGATCACTTAGCACGGAACAATTAGGATTATTAGATCGACGTATAGCTGTTGTGTAGCTAAAATTTTGGGAGCGGAGCGCGGATAACGACGTATCAGTTTTCATTAAAGGACAGGTCGTGTCAGGTAACTTCAAAGCCTGTGACACGTACGTAGTGGCCTGGCAAAGACAACCTCATTAATTTAAACGACTCCCAAAGGACGTGAGGATTAGATCACGTCGCAGTGCGGTTACTGAAGGATATAAAAGCAATTAAAATATATGGGAGACTAGCTTTTACCCCGGAGTTCATTTGCTTGGAACGACTATAAAATTGACTTTCAAAATTCATTTACATGGTTGATTGGGTACTTCAGAGTCAAATTTATAAAAGCGTAATAAAAAAAATTACAGTAATTTTTTTTTTGAAGAACTAATGATTTTGAGCGGAAGTCATCTCTGTCATTCCTTGCAATTCATGTGCAAATTACATTACTGTAAATAAATCTTCCGACAAATTCGATCTAGCCGTTGAACGAACTGCCTTACTGGCGACAGGGAAATTAAAAATTATATAACGCACTGTCTGTTTTCTTGTCACTGAAATATATAAAATAAACCAGGAAAAGAAAAGATAGACTTTTTTCGTTTTCATCTTTTATATTATATTTATATCTGTAGATGTGGAATACTTTTATTTTATATACAGTTCTACGTTCGACAGTACAATGTACTCCTTCAACGCTCAGTTTCGTGATACGTATAACAATATTCGTGAGAAAACAACGAAAGGAGTGCTCGTGCCAAATTCTTGCAGTCCGTGACTGTAAATTTTCACATCGGTGATTACATTTGCGGTGCGAATGCTTTCGAACGCCCAAAAAGGGTTGGAATAATGACCGCATGGTACCGACAGACAACACTTCGAATATTCGCAAAAAGATTATAATTATCTTTGTCAATGCATGTTTTATGTTTCGTAATCGCCGAAGCAAGTAGGTGTTCTGTTTAAAATTGCAAATTGTTGCATTAATTGCAAACTACATCAGAGAAAGCTCAAATTACAATGCACTGCAAATGGTACTGTACTTTTGCTTTGTGGACCACTCGTCCGAAGTGGAAACTTATGCCGTAATTAAGTCCACGGCCTCATAAATTCGTGCGAATGTCTGGAAAGCTGGTCTAAACGAATATGAATGTTCTTTACGGGATGATCACCCACGCCTACCGCTGCGTTTAGCTTCGAGCGCGTTCACTGCGACGAAGCATCGACGATCGACTGAGAGATTAATATAAAATTAAACTTTACGTCGAACATATAGGAGCGACATTAACAAGTCACTTTTATGGAAAGACAAGGCAAAATACATGATTTCGTACGCAGAACCATTAGTTGGGTCTGTTTATGTTGCAACGTGTGCATTTCACAACGCCACCCACCAGATCAAACACACCTACGATGTTCGGCCTTAGATTGAACTGTTTATTTCATTATTAATTATCTCCAATGTTATAAAGTGTACGTCGGATTTTACTTTTCTTTTTAACAATGTAAAATATGCTTGATATGTGCCTGAATGTATATAGCAGGCAGAAGATACAGTATGAAATGTTACTAGTCTAATTAAACATGGTTCACACTAAAACACTTAATATTTGAAAAAAGGAAACACTGAACAAATGGAACTCCGTAAATTCAATAATCCTGTTTAATTTAGATATATTAGTTAAAATCAGTTTCGCATATAAGCGTAAACAAAAGGCGGTGTTAAGGCAAAGGTGATTTCGACTCTAAGATTATTTAGGTGTGTCGACTTGTCTTAACTTGTTTAACAGGTAAAAACGTTGCACGTTATCGCCGAGGGGGTCGCCGAAGTTTGTAACAATGGCTTCTGTGATCCCTTTATTCAGTTACCAGGCGGGGATTACGAAAAATGCAGTACATTGTTTTAGAAATCTTTACAGTTAAGAAACTCTGCATATGATAAAAACTGGTTAACGAGCAGTTTATAAAATAGATATGTAAAAAATGGAAAACAAATAGGTTTTATGCTGATTTCGAACATAAACTTCGCGCCCTTCAAGTAAATGTAATATTGAAGGTACAATGGTATAGAATAAAAAATAATAATAAAATTATATAAAAAAAGCAATACATGTTGAGAAATATCAGAATTATTTTTATTATTAATAACGAGAGACGACTTCTAACATCGCATAAACAAGATCTTCCAAAGAACTTCTTCTATTTTCAAGCCATTTATTATTATTGGTTAATCATTTTTAAAACTTGTTCTGGTTTCAAATCTTCGTGCGAGGGGGTGAATTTCTTTAGGGAGGATGGTACAGGTCAATTGCGGGTATCTCGAAAAACTGTCACAAAATTCGTCATTTTAAAACCTTGTTATAAATAAATGCTAACTACTGTTTGTAACTACATTTCTAACTAATTTATAAAGTAATAATGTTATAAAGAATATTTCTAAATATCAATTCGATGTTTACATCTTTTTATACATTTTGATAGCAAATACATAGATTACTATAAGAACAATCAGTGTATAGGCGGTACAGATATCAACAAATTATCATTTTCATTATCTAATTCGGCAATAAAAAGGAGAGCGCGTGATTCTTACCTGAATTTGGCTGATCTTGTATATCAACCGCTGACAACATTCCATTCTTTTCGAAGATACTTTGCACACTTGCACATGATATTTCTTTGTCCGCGGCAGAAACGACCGCCAAAAAACTCGCAAACAATACAAAATACAATATTTGGCTCCCCATTCCCAAACCAAAAATCGATTTTTTGTTAGGCGACAGTTTGACACAACAACACACGTTCACAGCCATGTTCGCAACAATGTTAATTTATGAATGACAAACGAGACTTATTTAATTTACCTAAACGTTTCATAAATAAAATTGTAGGTAAACGATTTTTTTATTAAACTTTGGGTAATGTTCACGCCATAAATACGGCACGCGACGACGACTCAACTGCGATCCATGACGGTCGCAGCCCGACTGCGCTGACTGAAGTGCGCTGAAAGCGAATGGAGTACGATACCGTGCAGTGTCTGAATGATATGTTGCCAACCCAAATATTTAAAACAAAATTTTCACACGCCAGCGCTTGTTTGAAATAGTCTCGACGTCAAGATTATAATTAGCCATCACTACCCAGTAGTAACTAAAAGAATTCGTCTACGTCATTAAATTCAAATTTTTACATCTACGTCACTTTGACAACTAAGTCCTCAAATGTAGAATTTGAATAGCAACACAGTTAAAAGTCACTCGAATATATCTGGTTCGTTCTAACCTATACAATGCAACGCAAAGAAAGAGATAAAATATTTTTATCAATTACCTACAACCAAAATACTATCTATTTTTCATTCATTATGTCAAAGGCACTCTATCAACGAAGTAGCCAAGTAGTTAACCGTAGTTTCCGAAAGTGCGCTAGATTTTGAAACTACAATTTAAAAACCTCTAAAGTTAAATTTGTGAAGATAAAAATTAGTCTCATTGCGAAGAAGTGCGTGTGATATTCTTTTACATAACTTCTGGGAGCCGGTCCCAACATGAGGGTTTATTTATTAAAAACCGTGTCTTTTACTATTGGGAGGCGATTTTTGTCCAGCACAAATTACAAAAAGGTGACCCATTGCATTTTCGACATGGACGGCCTCCTATTAGACACAGAGCTAGTGTACAAGAAGATGATCACACAGCTATGCGCCAACTACGGGCACAAGTACACTGATGAGCTGATGATGAAGGTCCTCGGAGGCACGGAGCAGCGGCTCTCTGAGATCCTGTGCAAGGAGCTGAACTTGCCCGTGACACCCACGGAGTTCCGGGACCAGTTGCTCGTGCTGGGGGACACCATGTTGGCAGGGACACCTTTACTTGATGGTGCAGAAAGGTTGATCCGTCACTTGCACAAGACCAAAGTCCCGTTCGCGC
Organism: Choaspes benjaminii; assembly: GCA_018248235.1. NCBI lineage: Eukaryota > Metazoa > Arthropoda > Insecta > Lepidoptera > Hesperiidae > Choaspes > Choaspes benjaminii. The sequence continues at coordinate 7,253 of DWIE01001574.1, forward strand.
TGGCAACGTCTTCCAGCGACCGTTCCGTGGAAACCAAAGTAGCTGCCCACAAGGAGCTGTTCGGGCTCTTCCATCACAAGGTCATGGGCAGCACCGACAAAGAAGTCAAGTACGGGAAACCGCATCCAGATATATTTCTGGTCGCCGCTTCGCGGTTTCCTGACAAGCCGGATCCTTCTAAGTGCCTAGTATTCGAAGATTCACCGCACGGAGTGACAGCGGGCGTGAAGGCGGGTATGCAAGTTGTGATGGTACCAGACCCGCACCTGGACAAGAGACTGACCACACACGCAACGATAGTGTTGCCATCTCTAGCCAAGTTCCAACCGGAGATCTTCGGGTTGCCAGCCTTCCGCTGACACCGAGCTGAGATATTATGGAAGTAGTGGTAATGGGAGTAGTGGTTAGATGCCTCTTTTGGTCTAGTTCAAATTAGTTATCCATTTGACTCGACGAGCGGGAACGAAAATGATGTACTACACTTGATATCCTATACCTTACAAGAGATAAAAAAAATATAGACGAGTAAAATTTACCTGAAGGTATATTCAGAGCATGTCTATATCAATTTTGTGACATTGACAGTTGACATACACCAGCTAATTTATATTCTGTATCGTGATTCAGAGGTAGATAAAATAACAGATCTTATCATGTTTGCTGCTGTCTGGAGCTGAAGTTGTAACCATTGTTTTGCTGTTCCAAGTATATATATAGTACAATATTAGTTTTCTAAGCAAGCTTGGAAAGTAAGTACCGTGACAATCATACAGTATGTCACTGGCACACTGCTCAAAAGCATCTTGCCACACAAGAAAAAAAAAACAGTAGATGTTTTGGCGGGATTCTTCCGAGTGCCATGTTCGGAGTTGTGTTGCTGTTATTTAGTTTACGTTGTCTTTAGTGTGATAACTGGTGATGATTATCATATTAAGTGATTGTGCAGTGGACTAATTATGTGTGACCGCAATATAGACACCTGCGTTATGCGAAATCTGAGTCTCCCTAGCCCAGATAATTTCTATCTGTGCGAGCTGGCACTTGGGGTTTCTTGTCAAATACTCCAAGGACAATATTAAAATGTGCATCACCAACATTTTAATATTATCATTTTATAATTTTAAAATCTAAACTTGTTATTGGCAAAATGGCCAAGCGCCGAAGCGACATCCAATAAGAAAATAAATATATATTATTTTAGTTCCTAACAAGCCAAAGTAGTTGTAATCCAAAGTTTATATTTATTTTAATTATTTTAATGTTTGTTTGTTAGTTATTATTGAATATTGTTTATTTTTAATATTATTTACGGTAACGAGTACTTATAAGCTGATTGAATAGTTAGTGTCTGGGCGATTGCGCTCCGCTCGGTTTTAAAAGCTTCACCTGTATGTATGTATGTATGGACGTATGTATGTATGTATGTATGTGTGTTTGTGTATGTATGTATGTAAGGAAATCTTTGAACTCTATTTTTACCCACTTGAAAGGTCAGGTTAATTTGTAATTTTGTAATGTCAAGGACCGATGAAAATACAATAATTTAATAATTTTGTACCGATAAAAAGTCGCCTGTGTTTTAGTTTTTTTTTCACTATTATTTATTATATGTTGTTGATCAAATTGTACTACAGGTAACGCCATCTCAGAAAATTTTGAAGTACCAGATGCCGAAATCAATTGCTATAATGCGAGTAGTTCTTCAAAAAACCACGAGATGGCGTTAGCTGTTTTAAAAAAATGTTTGTCTACAATCGCGCTTTTTCTGATGACATATACACGTAAATTATGTACGCCAATACATATATATATATATACGAACAATTCTTGCGAGTATTTCTGAAACGCCTATATTTTGATCATATTTTGTATTCACAAAGTAATCGATGCGATGTATTTGACATAGTGTTATTTGAAATAGTAATAAGAAACAGTTTGTCAATACAAATTTGTAATGAAAAAGAAAAATCCGTTTTTAAACTTTTTTCGAGCGTTTTGTCTAATTATTTTTAATAAAAACCTTCGGACTTAGATTAAATTTAAATTTAGATATTTAAAAAAAGTACGCAAGCAAATTTTGCGTGTAGCAACAAATTAAGTGATTAATTTTATGTAGATTAATTATAGGCTATAGTGGATAATTTATTGATTATGAACATGCTTCAGGTTACCTTCGAATTATTCAATAGTTTTTGTGTTATGAAGTGACAGTAGCACGCGGGCTTGCAGTCCACCTGCTGGTAAGTAGCTCCTGCAGCATGACATCTGTAACCACATGCGGTGCTACTCTTGAGGATATAGATCCAACGCCTCGTGTTCTGCGTATGCTGGCTATCACTCCTTACACCGAAACACAAGTAGTGCGTACACTACTGTTTCACGACACAAATAGGTGTGACGGTGGTGCCGACCCAGTCGAACATTTCCATGTTCTACCACCCGTTCCATTACTTGTGCTGCAAATTAAATGTGATGGTATACCACGAGACGCTCTGTTAAAACTTCTTTGAAGCTCAACATTAATATATATAGAAACACGAGGCGTTCGAACTTTGTCTTCCAGAGTAGCACGTGTGGCCATGGCGACAGATGGACTTGGTGACTGCAATAGTTTACCATCAGATGAACTACAAGTCTGTGCTCTTCATAACATACAAAATAACGTCCACAAATGTATAAATATAGCCTATATAAATAAATAACTCAAGTTGTATTACACCTGAAGGTGTAGGCAGAGGTGGAGGTCGTGTACGTTTCGCCAGATTTTTTTTTATAGTCCATATATATTGTGCATTTTAAAGAAATATTCTACTTATCTATATATTAATACGTGATGCGAATACTTTGTAACCCTTTTTAAGCGTGAAAGGCCCAGTTGAAGTTCATACGGAGAAGGAGTGCAGAGAACTAATATTTTTATATAACAAGCATTAGAAATATTTATATGTTTAACAATACACTACACACACACCCGCGTGTGACACACACACTCATATTTGACTAATATGTATGTACACTCTTGTTTTTACACATAAGGGTCGAATGTCCACCACTGGGCGACCTCTAGTTTATTTTATATAGATATATAAAGTGTTGTGCAATATGACAGTCGTTTTCATATGTGACACGAACAAGAAATTTGAGGCTGCCAATTTAGCCCTTAAGAGTAGCAACGCACTTGTGATCGATTTCGAACAGATCGATAGGTCTGTATTGATTCGGTTGCGGTTGTCACGGGCTGTAGTGGTCATTTAACATCAGATGAACTGCATG
>DWIE01001575.1:0-10518 GCA_018248235.1 Choaspes benjaminii
GAAACACAAGTAGTGCGAACACTACTGTTTCACAAATAGGTGTGACGGTGGTACCGACCCAGTCGAACATATTAATGTTCTACCACCCGTAACATTGTAAAAATACAATGGAATACACATGTGGATGTTATAGATGTTGGTAAATGTTTATTGATAGACTAGTCAGACATCACCTCGAGTATGGAACAAGGAGTCGTCAGTTATCACGTTAAGCATCAGGTTTATTATGCCTGACCTTCTATAGTCGTGATATGCAGGTTAAGCTGTAAGCAAATTTTACTTTTGTTCTTAAGAGTACCGCCGTGTCTCTGATCAAATTGTAGTTTATGGTTTGCAGAAGTGCTCTATGGTAAGGTCGTCCGTAAGCTCGTATCGTCATCTTAATGACATAAAAAACAATTTGAAGTTATATCCGTTTAGTACAGTGATGCATTATTAATGAACTAATATCGTAATTAAAATAAAACCATTGTTACTATAACAGAATCATTATATTAATAAAATAAAATTACAATATGTTTTGTTTTATTCCTCCTCCTCCTTTATCATTTTATTGGCTAATCCAAGGTGGTTTAATAACGCGTGTGGCGACGGGTCTCGACCGCGGAACCGCCTGAACACTTCACTGGGGTGACAGCTCCCTCCGGTAGCGAGGAAAGTGTCTCTGTAACGTTTACCAACTGCCAGGATGTCCTGGTCTCCTTGCCGGGCTTCTTCGAATGCACTGTGAATGTCCGCTGCGATCATTCTCGACCACAAATGACAGTAGTATGCTGCGCCCCATTCCTCAGAAAATATTTTGGTGAACGAGAGCGGATGCGAATCGAACTTATCGAAGGGCAACGCATTGTACTGTGGCCACAACTCTTTGACCAGATCTCTCCAGAAGGTTTTCTTCGAATGCATGTCTAAATCCAGTCGCGATAAGTACAATTCCTTGCACAAATTGTAACCTGACATATGCTCTCTGACGTTCTGTAGATTTTGGACAATTTCCTGTGGCAATGGTTCATCAGTTTTATAATGGCCGCTAATCGCTTGTATGGTATGAGGATCATAAACCCAGTGTGTCATTACTTGGCCGCAAATTTCTGCGGCGTCCCATTCAACATTCGACAAACCGGCAACTTCAGAGTAATTTGCTTTCGTCAAAAGGTGACGCAGCGAATGGCCGAACCTTTTGAATAAGACGCCGACTTCTTTAAACGAAAGTAACGATTGTTGCCCTTCCGTCGGTGCTTGGAAGTTAAATATTAGAGCAGAGAGAGGGTATTGCGATGTATGTGAACATTTGTTTCGAATCGAAACATGCCAGCCCGCATCGTCATAAACGCGTATCTTTTCATCTTGACGAGCGTACGGGTCCAAATAGAAGCCAGCGATCGGTTTGTTACTCGAATCATCGTAGACATCGTAGAATTTAACGTCTTTGTGCCATGTATGCACATTCGATCTCTCAACGACTTGTATTTTGAACAGAGTACTGCACAAGTTGAACAGGCTGTTGATAACTTTTGGAAGTGGGAAATATTCACGGATTTTGTCTTCATCGAAGTTGTAGAGCGAGAACAGCTGTTTCCTTTGCCAATATGGAATGTCCCAATGATCCAATTTGCTATCAAAGCCTCTGTCTTTCGCAAAGTGTAGCAAGACTTCGAGCTCAATGTCTTGCATGGGACGTGCGTGTTCCAGTAAGCTGTCTAGAACGTTGTGTACATTCTCCAACGACCCAGCCATCTTTGTCTCCATGCTCATGTCAGCGAATGTATCGAAACCTAAAATCTTAGCTTGCTCCTGTCTCAAACTACGAATGCCCTCTATGTGTGTACTTGTTTCCAAGTCTTTGTTCCCATAACCTGAACACCTTTGAACATGTGCTTGCCAAGCATTCCAACGCATATTTCTATCAGGACAATATTGCATGAAAGGTTCATAAATATGTGGTTGCAGCGTCACTTTCCATGGTCCCCTGGTAGCGTCGTTGTTTACGGACATGGCTTTAGCAAGGAAATCTGGAAATTCTCTCGCAAGCTGTTCATCACTGATTACGCTTCTGAAAGCTTTTGTTGCATAATCAACTTTTTGACGTAACACACTTCTGTCCTTTTGCAGTGAATTTAATATATTGTTCAATCGTTCCCTCTTCGCGCCCTTTATATCGAGTCCATTGAGTTTGCCTTCTAAAATGTATTTATCTAATAGCCTCTGCTCTTCATCTGTTAGTTTTTTCAAGCGATTTTTTTCAGTGACGGCAGCCTGAAAAATTGGTATGCTATTGAATTTCGAGGACCTAGCTTTGTGAGCTCTTTCATGGATCTGAATATAAGACTTGGTTGGCATCAGAGAACTGTTGCCGAGGTAAAGAGTCTTTGCCATACCCCATGTTAGTTCTAAGTGACTGTCCAACTTTTCTAGAGGTTGGAATATTTCTACAAATGCATTCTTGCAGTTTCCCGTGGTTTCTTCTATCTGTCTGACTCCAGTTTCATATTCCATGCTCTGTTGGCTGATGGTAGCGATGCATTTCTCAATGGAAATGTCACTGAATTCTGGCAGTCCATTATCAGACAGCAATATATTTTTATCTGCATCTTCACCAATTTCTGGGATTCTGTAATATTGAAGATACACCAGATATACATGTTGCATTTAAAAAAAAATAACTTGCATGTACTGTGTCAATTTCATAATATCATATGAGGACACATTGTTATATAAATTGTATGAAAAAAATGTTAATTGTAAATGTATAACATTGGTATACACGGGCTGGTTTCCACAACTCCACGTTTATTGTGTTTTTGTTATGAAGTAGCACACGGGCTTGCAGTCTACCTGCTGGTAAGCTGTAATCACGGATGCGGTGCTACATTTGAGGACATAGATCAAATGTCTCGTTGGGTGGGTTGGTTTAAAGTCAATTATGCAGTGGTCAGATAACATTAGGTGAACTGCATGCCCGTTTGCTGCTATAATTTTCATTACTCTACAAAATTATAGCGGTAATTATTAATATTTGATTTAATTAAGTGTCTTTCTTTATAAAGGATCTTCTTTTATATAATGTTATGAAGTAGCACATGGGCAGCCATGCACACCTGTCACTACAGATGCGGTGCCACTACTGGTACTGATGACATTGATCGAAAGCGTTGTTCTGCATAATATGCTGGCTATCACACCCTTACACCAAAACACAAGTAAAGCAAATACTATTGTTTCATGGCACAAATAGGTGACAGTGATACCGACCCAGTCAAACATATTCATCTTCTATCACCAGTACAATTGGACACCAAGGGACCACTGTTGTAGACTTTAGTATAATACTTTCTTATTTTTTCATCGATCCAGACCAGTAATATGTGGCCATGGTATGAAGGACATCATGGCAAAACATGTGACAATGGTACCGACCCACTTGACTGTGATAAGAAGCCAACGATTGTTATACCTATAAGCAATAAAATTATGTAATTGTATTTATCTTGTTGGATGTTTATTGGCAGTTCGTTTGTGGCCGCGCCGTGTGCTAGAAGCACTTGAACATGCTCGTGTCATATCATTCCTACTGTCAATATACTTTATTTATTAAATTTTACTCTAATATACACCATAGTGAACACCATTTCTAATTTTATAATTAAAATAGTGTTAGTTGCAAATATAGACCATCCAAGCTTACTTTAAGTGTATCACATTCTTGCTACACATTATTTTTAAATATTTTATGTACTTGCATATGTTATGTATTCGTCAAAGATACTCATATTTATATATAAAATTTCCGTAGTGCGAATAATGTGGTCCGAAATGATTTTACGAAATAGAAAAAAAACATTATGTATTTACAGTTGTAATTCGATAATAGTTAAATTCTTTTTTTGTCGATGTTACAGTGAAAACCTGTTGTAAATTAGAATACTCGTGTTCTTAAAAGTGAAGACAATATTTTACGCAATGCTTTACGTTATATCTAAAATTTACAGCTAGTTATGATACATCAAATTTAGATTAACAGTAAATTCACGGTGTAACAAGAGACTTGAGTAAAATTAGCTTTGACTAGTAAAAATGTGTCCGTACTAAAACAGGTTTTCACAGTAGCATTTATAATATATTTCAACGGTGCTTCTAAACTGGCTGTACTCAAACGGCAACATGTTGCAACATGGTTGCCGGTAACATAGCTTCATCGGCCAGATTATTGTAATACAAGACAATACTTTTATTACGGCTCGGCGATATGTATTCTACGTGAGGTATATACATACCAAATATACTATACATATACTATACAGCTGATGCACCATTACACATTCAGTGCCTAAACACAACCGCTGTGAAGAATTCCAATTTTTGATATACTTCAGTTTTGGTCAGTTTTTCTTACATTTTTAACGTTCTTTACGTGGACCATATATAGATAAAAATAGTAAGCGACCAACACCTCGAGCAAAAAGCGTCGTAGAGAAGTATTCCTAAATAGTAAGCTAAGCAAAGCTTCCTAAATAGTAGACTTTCCATCTTGGTAGCCCGAGGATGTATACCTGAACAGATTACCTTTAAATGCTATATATGGTCTAAGGAAAAGGGTGGGTTAATTATGTTAATATTTATTACAATATTGCTAAATCACGTACATACTTCCATTAATATATTCTAAATAAAATTGACTGAAATTTTGAAGATATCATAAAATGCAATATAATTATGATTATATTATTATTATTATTAGTATTGACAGACCTATAGAATATAATGTGTGTCACTCCAGTATTACTTTTTTATACAGTTTTTATTTAGATTGAATTCATAGAATATGAAATAGATTTTGTGCATGTAGTACAATGATAGCGCTAGCTGCAGTGAAGACCTCCAGTACAGGTGGAGAAAATATTAGAATCATTTGAGAGTTGCATTTGTCGAAGATATTCAACACAGTAATTTGACATTGGCCTTTGCTATTTACCCGCTGGAAACATTGTAATAACTTAAAAACACTAATTCAGTCAGCTTACGAATAAAAGTAATATGAATTCGTGAATTTGATAATATGTTGTATCAGAATTATTGAATTAGACGTAGTTGGTGGTGTGGAGATTAAAGTGCTTGTGAGCGCCGCTTTCACTGCCATTGACGATTTTAAAACGGTTCTCGCAGGTTTTACCCCGATGCAAGTTTGTTAGAGAATCTTCGACAAAGCACTACCACTAATATATTACATTATTATTTATACATTTGTATTTAAAATGATTTATTATTATTTAGGATTTCACTTTCTGTCACTATAATACATGGAATAGTTTCCAAAATTAGTCGCAATGAACAAAACAATGGCAACTATTTATTCGTATATTTACTTAATTCAGTATTTGGTTCATTAATTGTTTTCATATAAATAATTTTGGCTCGGAGGTAACACTTTATATCTTTTTCTATTTAAATTGTGTTGTACTGGTGGTGTTTTATATTACTAAGAAATATGATAGTCTATAATATAATTCCATATTACCCAAAACAATAAACTTTAATATAGAGTAAATTTTAACAATAAATATGAATTTAAAATACTTATGCGATTGAAACTTCAATACTATAATATATTTTTGGCTCTCAGAAGTAGATTATAAATATTGTCAACCTAGACTGGTTGGGCTAATAATGCGCCTTAATCGAATGTCGTCGTTGATATTTAATTTTGTATTGATATTTTCGATGTTGTGAACCATAGATGTATTTATGTATTCAATTGAGTTTAGTATAGGACATTACATGTGAAACGGGTGGCGAATAGTTTATGGTTAGATATGTATAAGGTTGTTGTATGTAGAAAAATGAAATTGGTCCAAGTTTACCAAAAAAGCAACACATTTATTTCATGTCATTATCAATGGTGCTAAGCAATGTCGTATTAAAAAAAATGACTGTCTAATGTGCAGGAGTTGCAGGACAAATATATCGCACTTGCGCCTGTCCACACCGACTCCGCGTACTTCAGTACAATATTATAAATAGTAAATAATTATAATAACATATTCTGGAACCTGATCACTTCGCCGCCTGAATCTCATGAAATGCCCAGTTTGTGTGTTTAAATGTCGTAATCCCGTTATTGTACAAACTTATCAACGTCCAGGCCAGTGGGTTTGCATTCATGAAATCGATTTTTATAATGATTTGTTATCGGACGTGATGTTGTATATTTTTTATATGTTGAGCTAGTTGTGACCCACGGGTTCGGCCACGTGAATTAAATATTAAATTATTAATTTTCAAAGCTCCACGAACCTACTCACACGCATTCACCAAAGTTTCACCGTGACCCACTATTGACACCTCAGGCGGCGAGCCGTTGAACGCAATAAAGTGGATTATGCTGATATCAATATGGGGAACCTGCCAAGATATGAAATCAATACTCCACTTGTTCGAGTTTTGCTTTGCGTTTTCGTGGGTCTATTTGTTGTAATTAAAATGCGTTGAGATCTTGTGATTTTTTATGTATTATTCACCTGAAATATTTCGATTCTCAAAATGTTTTCAGAGATATAATATGACACATTATCTTTAGGGTGCTGTATTTTAGAAACCTGAACAGCAATTATTTTTCTACGTTGACGAAGTCGTGGCTAACACCTAGTGCATTATATAATATTAATTAATTGTCGTATAGTTGTAGTCATTAGTTCGTGAATCATTCCTCTGTTTGGACCTAGAATATAGGTACAAACAATTTATTTGTAATGTGTTTTATACGTTATGCTGTTGTTAATTACTCAATTTTGATGTTCGTAAGATGTTCATAATATTTTAAGTCCTAAATTAATTAATATTTGATCTGTGAATGTGAAAATAACTTGGTTTTTTACATTATATTAACGTGTGTCCTATTTCTTTCAATAAGTACGAAATAGAAATCGTGGGATTAGACCTACGTAGTCAGTTAGCTGGTTGATACCAATTACTATATTATATAAATTATTTCCATGGAGGTATAGTTAGTACCACGAAAATTGTTACGTCATCAGTTAGGCTTATTCATGGCGCGCCAGCGTCCGACCAATGGCCCGACGAGGATTTTAGCCTGGCAACCAAAAAAAAAACTTCAAAAATGTTACGACATTGTAACTTATTTTTGTGGTAGACGCTAGACTATACTTTACATATTGGTTTTGGTGGTCTCACTATTGCGATTTTAGTACGGCGTGTACAGGCAAGGTAGACTTTTACTTTACTTTAGACAATTGTCTATAAATGTATAACGAATATATATTATATATATAATAATATATATGTTATATATATATAATAATATATATATATAACAACACAAATTATTAGATTGATGTGCAGTTGTCATTAGAACGATATTTTAATATTTTCCACGTAGCCCTAATCTTAATAAAAAGCAAAAAGAAACAATTTGTGTATAATTGCCAATACGAACATTTAAGCACCGATCATCGCACCGTTTATCGATCATATGCATTCTTCTAACGTTGACATGTGAGGGCGCCGCCCTACTTATGCAATCGCAATAGTAATACTGAGAAAAAGGATTCCAAGCAATGGAAGGTGTCTATGGAAATAGTGGGAGTGGGGTGTGGAGTATTCCACATGGTAACCGAGTGCGAATTTATAATAGATTGTTATCGGAGGTCGAACATATTGTGACGCGATGACGTGCACAGTTTTTGGATGATAATGATGTGCGTGCGCGGTCGTCAATGCGTAGCCAGCGTGGTGCGTGCATACTACGTTGACCTTACAATATTTATGACCTTACGTTGACACAAAATCTGCTACGTTGTCATGCAAACTGGTAACAACTTTTATTACAAATGCTTTACAATAATATGATAGTATAATGATTCACACAATATTAATTTAAAAGTCTGAATAAGAGTAACTTATATTGGTGTTAACAATAATAATTATATCACAAATTTGCAATAACTTAATTTGAATATTTTGACGAGAAATTTATTATATTATATAATATATTCCTCATATAAATTTTTTATTGTTGGTATACATTTATAGGTAAATTAAAATTAATGTTCAATGTTGTAATTATACGAAGTCTAGTTGAGTGCAAAATTTTATGAGAGCAATAAAAGTTTGGGCCTAATAATAACAGTTATCACTCCGTGCGCACGCTTGTAACTTGCAGCGACCGACACGCTAAGGTTCACTGAATACGTGACATTCGCCGGATAAAAACTAATGGTTTCACCATGAACGTTGACAATATTCGTTTGTTTAATGGCAATTAGGTTGCGTAGTTATATCTGCATACTAAGTAAACAAACCATCGTAAATTATGGAACAAAAATAGCTTGTAAGGAAATTATTTTACATAAATATTATTATGTATATTGAAATAGATATTATTTGGAGTTTAAATGTAAACAATGTTGCGGTCAACTGTTTGGCCTGGATCTCATTTTTACAAATGAAAAATATATTGACGAAACAAAAAACCGTAATGTGCAATGTTCAGTGTTAAATCTGCTGTATTTGTTGAAATAAAAACAGGAAACTAAGAACGGATAATTAATTTCCAATTTATTGTCTGGTATCAAATATGACGCACTTGATTTCTTAGATCTCCATAAAAATGGAAGTTTACTTGAATAACATTTGAGTCGAGCAAATAATATTTTGTTACTGAAGAAATAAAGTGCTGTCAGGAAAATTCAGTGAAATACGCCGAAGGTAGTTCAATGCAGTGTGAAAAAATAGAATCCTAAGTGCATATTATTGAAAATTTTTTACTAGGATCGCATTACAAAATTTTGAGGTATATATTGTGATTCAGTATCTAGCTAGCATGAATATACATAATTTGTTATAAAATTTTATTGAAATCTGTAACAATAACAGAGTTGGTATGACTGCTTTTAAGCTACATTATTGAACATTACGGTTTTATTGGTGAATATTGTTGGAATATTATTGGTACTAAATAAATTAACAGGGGAAAATTGTGTGAAAACTTGTAATATTCAGTAGGAACGCAGTTAGAGATATTATTGTAAGTGTTTGGCGCCATGCTGCATATATAGTGATCCACATGTTTACATTACTTGTTATTTGAATTTAGCGGTCTTTTTAATTGTCATCCCTTTATTAAGTATTTAACTTTTAGATTTATTGACCATTATTACCTGATAAACTAGGATGGATGATATTTTTAGGATTTAATATTGGAAGTTGCATGTACTCAATATTGTTTGACGATTTTGTGTGTAATTTAAAAACATTCTGTGTGGTAGTAGGTAAAGTCGCAAAGAAGATAATCTGCGCTTACAGTTGAAAGAAAAAGAGTTAGTAGAACTTGCAAGAATGTTTACTTTAATTGTATGTAATTGAGCAAAAAGGATCGAACCCAACTTATAAAAATACCATATAATATTGATAGAGGTAACAACTGCATTGATTAAACTGAAATAATTTAATAATAACTGCTAGTACATATAGAATATAGTAGTTATTGTATTATGTCATCGCTACAAAATAATAATTGTATGGCCAATATTTGTGAGAGTTGGGTCCTTTTTACATAACTACGTCGATATAATTAAACTATATTATTACTCTAATTTAAATGAATAATAATGATTGTACACTGCCTATATTTATTTTTTGTCATTTTCGTGTCAAGCAAATGCCATAATTTAAAACGAACCAAATAAAGTTACTGAAGAAATCTTTCAGTTTGTATATGACGCAATATATATTTAAAATGTGACTATCTAAAGAGTATATATAAATGTACCCCAATATCCTGCGGTGTATCGCGTACATGTTTGTCAATCTGTAAACTGCGGATGATTGTTGTAGCGTCCCTAACTGGTTTCACAGTAGGGGTAAAGAATGGGCACCTAAAAGTTATTTGAATGTTGAACTAAAGTATTAGGTAATTTATCTTGAAGACCCTGCCATAATGTAATTGTAGTATTTACAGTTTGTTATTTTAAGCTTATTGTATGGGTAATACTAAATTAATCCTCGTAATTGTCCTGCGTATACGGTGATTGTTAACATTACCCGGCTGTTAATATATTAATATATTTCATTAAAATTATATTGTGTTTTATTACACTTTACCTATATCAAAAGCAGAGACCCAAATAAGAACAACTATTTCAGTTCAATTATATACACACTTTTACAATCAAATAATAAATAAGCTCATTCGATTCAGCATTGTATTTTAACGGTTAAATAAAAGCGAAGTAACTTTTTTGGAATTTTCTACAAAATATTGAGCTATAAGTTAAACACTTGTCTCCTTACACTATTGAATAACACTTTTAGGTGCATTATAATGACAATAAATATTTTAAGTAATTTCTTAAATTGCCAAATGTGTAAAAAAACTACGTTTACGATACGTATTAAGAAGCTCATATTATTTATTATTTTATGAAATTTTTATATAGCTGGAGAAGTCTAAAGATACCCAACCCTTTCGGTAGGAAGCGTTACTACTTATTATAGGGACGCTTC
>DWIE01001576.1:0-10515 GCA_018248235.1 Choaspes benjaminii
TATACCCACCCACTACTACCCTCAGGATACACGTGGCGACCATCTAAATTCTCGGGAGTAGCAACGAATTTGTGACTGACTTTGAACAGGACGATGTGTCTGTTAAGAGTCGGTTACGGTCGACATGGGCCGCAGTGATCACTTAACATCAGGTGAACTGCATGCCCGATTTCTACTATAATTTTCCTAAAAAAAAAACAATTAAAAGAGTCGCAAACATCATCTCGTTTATGAGGCGTGCTTTATGGTTAAGCTAGATAGTGCATTGGACTCGTCAAAGCTAGAAGGTGTTTACGTAAATTCTGACCATACATCTTTCTATTTACGAGAGATGAGACTGTCCACGTTATTTGCAAGCCAGCGTTGTTTATGGCTTAGTTAAGTCCAAGCATATTCTCGACCTAGTTTTGGGAAATTCTAGCGCTGTATGAAAGGATGCGGTAGCCCATCATAGTTGGAGGAGTTCTGAGTGTACACCTCCTACCGTGTACAATAAAATTCTTGTGATGTTTCCCTCTCGAGTTTCAAAGATTTATGGAGTGCTTTTAATTAAATTCATTCTATTCAGGGTTTCAATTTGTCTGTATACTATTTGCATTCTGTTTAGATGTATGCAGAAGAAGACCGAAACGCAAATTGGATTTTCATTTTATTTTGAGCAATATACTTATTTGTATATTATTTATATATGAATTTGAACTGACTTGTTTTTATCGTGTTAAATCCAAAGGTTGATTTGTTTATGGATTTTTTTTACAAATATCAATAAATTAAAAATAACTCAAATAAGTAACTATCATTGACTTTTCATAAGAATTGCATTTATTAGAAATTAGGTGCTGATTATGAGGAATATATGTCTATTACACTTTTTTTTGTAACTAACATGGGCTAGATATTTATTGTGTTAGTGTAAAAGTCGGACTGACCTCAACAGAGATATTTAGTCATATGAGGATTGAATCACATTTCTCTACTAAAATAGTTGACTTTTTATTTTTGACTTGCCCTTTGATGACGACAATAGTTTTTTAACCTTTGTATATTTCACATATTATTAGTAAAAAACATTCATTGTACCTTAGGACTAGTCCTCGTTGAAAGATAATTTCCTTCAACAAGAATATTTTCCATGACATTAAAAATCGATAAATAAATAAGTTTCTCCCATAAAAATAAGGTTTACAATAACAAATGTTTATATCAGATCTACCGTAATCGAGTAAGATGAACTGTGGCGTGTCGAGGTTTATTATAAAAGTTGTGGGTGCCGGCGGCACAGGATACATGAGGCGACCCAGTTAGCCCTCAGGAGTAGCAAAAGCAATGGGTCCGTTTGAGTTTGGTTACCCGTGTAGCTGCAGTGATTCACTTAACACGTCTTGAGCTGCACCCACATTTGCTACCCCTCTTATCTATAAATAACAAGTTAAAAGTATCACGCTCATCTGTGTCGAATTTAATTCGTCCTGATGCTTATTCACATGAACAGTTCACGCCACCGTGTTATACGCTTCGTTGGTTAGCATTCGTCTCGTATCAATTTCGCCTTCAATTTTCGTCAGGGCCCGCAGAGCGGTGGAACTAATTAAGTCACAATCTGAGGTATTAAACTGGAGTTTGTTTTGAGGAGCCAGTCTGTGTGTTCGTGTAATTAGCAGCATTCCGTCGGCAAATGTCTCGAACTTGTCCCGCCCGTTGAGTCAGCACGTTGGAAATAATGGCTTTAGCAGTTGTGGCGGTAATTATATCGATGCACTGGTACACTGTAGAAATACTCTAGGTTATTTAAGCGTTTTAAATAAATAAAGGGTCTTGTTTTACTGTGTTACTAGACGCACGTCATACTTAACTCTGTGGAATCGGCGTAGAGAAATAAAAGCTTCTTTACTTTATATTAATTTTTTAGGTATTTCTTAAATACATGTTCAACATTTAACAAACAATTATGAGAGCATTTCTTAAAACAAGGTAAATTTTATTGGTTATGCCAAATTAAAATTAAAATAAATTTTAATTTATGATATAAGATATTAAATACTACAATAGTTAACAAAATTAATTTGATATTGCTTATAAATTGTCGAAATTCAAACACTAACTTATAACTCGTAAGTCTCTAGTATCGCATACGGCAGTAATTTGGCAGCTTAATTTCCGCATCTTAGCAACGCTGAAGGACGTTTGATCTATCAATATCGTGGGTCGGCGGCTGCTTTTTGAGTGCCTGCTTATATCTGTGAAGCTCCAATAGAAAATCTAAACGGAACTGTTTATAATATGTACGCCGATCATGACTTTCACTTGCACTCTATCATCGAATACTTCAACAACAAACCAGTTCTTGTTTTAAAAACTAGTTAGGATCTCAGACGCAAGATTCGGGCATTCATCCATCCTACCGTCCTAGTCGATTGAATAAAAGTAAAGTATGATGATATAATTATTCAAAATCTTTAATGTGCTATAAGATTATCTAAATATAATTATACCTTAACTTCATTGACTTTTAACACCACTCAAGTTAGAAGCAGTAAAAACGTTTTAATTTAGGTGTTACTTGAAAATAATGTTCATTTTGTACCGGAAATCTATCAATGTATATAGTCAAATAAAAATTAAATAAATAAATTGTATCACGTGTTGAATTTTCAATTGGTCTGTGCGACTTGATTTGAAGACAAAATAAATTTGATTCTAAACACAATGCACAACGACCTCGTCCTTGCTTGCGTGCAAGGTATGCAGTCTTTGTTAATTTATATTATACTTCAAAAATAACTCTACCAATACATTTGTCTGTTAACAATTAAAGTGTATATAATTAAAATTAAGTACCACTAATGTGTTTGGTGTTTTAACAAGTTAGCAACTTTCATAGATACTGCATAAAAACACATAGTTATCGTAAAAACACTAAGTATAAAATGTAGTTGTACCGAATACATGTTAATTTGTTGCGGAATCTGAGAGCAATAACCGAGTGCGGCGCTAGCGGTATTCGGCGGTTTCTTCGACTCTAATATTCGACAAAAACAACTGGACGGCGCGAATGTGTGTCTCTTTAGATGTATGCATAGACACGAAAATATTTGTTTGTTGGCGCGAGTGTGTTTCGACATATTAAAGCTTAATGTGTAGATTAGTCACGCTTTAGCCTTTAAAATTTATCCGCATTTTTCAGTTGCATAGAATTTCTAGTTTTATATGGTATTATGCGCAAATTATTTATATTAGCTTACACAGAAAGCCTTAACAACAATCTTGACGCACTACTAGGCTTTTCTTTATAGTATATATTATACTTTCGAATTCTTATCAGCTTTTATATCTATTCTTATTCCAAGAATTATACTATTTCTAGGATAACGTAGAATGTCAGGTACACTATTTAACACATATTATAAAATCAATTTCAGTTCATTAGACTCAATAAAACTAAAATACGGCATGACCGATTTGAAAAGTATTAGTTTTGTTATATTAACCCCAACACTGGGGTGGCTTAAAGACAAAAAAGTAGGGAATACCCACAGGATCAACTACAAAATCGAAAGTACACAATTGGCAGTTATGTATGGGAAACGTCATTTAAGTTTACTTTTTATGGCGGACCTATCGTCAAACTAACGTACTGTCAAAGCTCCCTTCTTCCGTGCAGTTGTGTAAAATTTATCACAATTCAAATCGTTATTCGCTCTTACAAAAAAAAACTATGTGGATTTTTAGAAAGGGCTTGGTTGGTCTTAAAGAAATTCAATAACTTTTGACAAAACCACTATCGGGTCTACTAGTTAAATATAAAAATTAGACTATTGGAAACATAAACATAATTTGTATCTTACTTGTTATTTACTCTATCGTTTTACTTACTATTTCGTCCTCAAAAGTAACAATGCATCTGTAGCGTCGGTTACAGATGTCATGCGCTGCAGTAGCCAATTATCAACGGGTGGATTGCAAGCCCGTGCGATATTTCATAACATGTAAAATATTAACCGTGAACTGCCTCTGGTCCACTTAAATAAACAGGTATTCAATACTCAACAAACAATCTGGCAATCAGTGCAGTAGGATGGACTAATAATAAAGGCAGATACCAAGGACGCAAACCTTCCAATACGCAAAGCTTAACCTTTTGCAAACATTTATGATATTTTATAGCTGGCTAATCACAATTTGCCACTGAATTAAAATATACAAGGTAGCAAACACATTATTTTGAAGACATCATAAATGAAATGCCAATTTAAAAACCTAGAAAAATATGGTATTATAGTATTTACCGTACAGTTAAATAGTTAATGGTATCAGAACATATAGTCGTAAATAAATTATAAAAAAATATTCAACTCAGAGTCAAATTACATTATAATTTAAATTGAATTAAATAGTACTCGATAGTTAAATTGTTTATATTATGTAGATACTATATTATTATCAATAAATCATACTTAAGTAATAACATGCATTTGGATAAACTAATAAGTAATATAAGACCTTTAAAGGACGCGTTATCGGAATACGGCCCTGGGCGCCAATGCCCCTAGCTTAGGACACTGAAGATAATTATAAAATATATTTAGTAAATGATAATTAAAATGTATATAAAATCTGTCATTGTACAATGAAATACTAAAAGTTGTTAATTATATGATGTACAATAACTAGAACTTAATGAAATAACATTGGGATAACCACATTAGCGGCAGGGTCAAAGGTTAGGCATTGTATTGTGGCAAGGACAAACACTTTCTGCGCAGGAGTGCGTTTCGGTCGACTGCACACCAACCTTCCGCCTAGCGTCTCGCCACGGGCGCCCACGAGGGGTCAAGGTGTCATGTCGGTCATTTCACTCCAATTTGCCTACGCCGATTAAACGCATTTTTTACCTTTAAACTTGGTTTAGCGGAAAATTTTGTCTCCTAAAATAAAAACTTACCAAGAACACAAATAATAATTAACCACTTTAAATAATTAATGAACTACCGTTGATTTCAGATAGACTCACGATGATCACATTGCTTTCAGCTTTGCATTTACATTATTTTTAAATTTCAGTTTCAAATGTCAAGGAATCACAAATGTACTTCATTGGTTTTTTGACCTATACTTTTATGTGTTTGTTGTTTGTTTTCAACGTGGCTTGAAACGTTTGAGATGATATTCAATCATTGCAAATATGCATAATGATTATTTGTAAAACAAAATTAATAATTTAAAATTTAAACTATCTAAAACTAAGTAGAATAGGTATTGCTCGGCAGGCAAGTTAAACAAAAACCGTATTCCGTAAATATATTAATCCCAATTACATATTTATTATTCATAAATCCCATTTACTACATCTTATAGCTAATGGCACATTATTAGATGTAAGGCGATATATCATCGGTACACCAGCGCCGCGCTTGTTTGATATCTACCTGGGGTAATGGATACAATATTATTGCAAGCTGTGAACAATGATCGTGTACGCCCCTGCCGCACCCCCTGCCGTTTAGCTTAATAGCATCTTACTACGTGTTACATGGAGAAATCATTATATATCTTAGATGACCTTATCTTGGGTGCTTAGCTATCATAAACTTTTGATATTCCATCAAATAAATGTGACATATTGAGGAAAAACGATTATAAACTAACCCCGTTTATATTTCGGTAACCGAAAAATATCCACCTACGAACAATGGTATTTACTTTTGTCTACATTGTATTTTATTTTGTCTGTGAAGAAAATGGAATAAAATAATTTTGATAAAATACAAAGTAGTACCTAAGACACTAAAAGAAGTGACCATTCACACAACGGTATCGACTTATGAATGAATGAAGTATATCTACCCTGTTACCCCGCAAAAGTTAGCAATGAGTATCTAACGCGTTTGCTAATACGCTTCGAATGAAGATGATTTTTATATTTCTATTTACTTAGATGCATTTAAAAAAAAGATATTTAAAAACTACTCTAGAAAGGCAGGTCATTCTACATTGAGCGATAACTTGAAAAAGTCTTTCAAAAGGGTCGTTTCGAGAAGCAATGTGGTAAACAATAGTACTAGATAAAACAGCCTAGCTGCCCTCATTCTCGTTTATTACCAATGTAAATGCGACATACATGAGTAGCTAAGACCCTGTCACAATTTAACTGTATCAAATTTATTATTTGCGTATCAACTTATTCCACCATTATAAAGACTGATGAACACTCATACGACGTTAAAAACCAAAGTAAATATGGTGCGCTCTCACATTTGCTTTATACTCTAGGTGATAAGTGTGGTTCTGCACAATATTTTTTCCATTTGCTTCTGTAATGGTTTGCTGCTTACCGTTGAAGTTCAAGACCCATCAGAGCGTGATCTTATAAGAAAATTTTAAATAAAATATTGTAAAAATAAAGTTTTTAATTCGCATAGGATAAAATAAAATATAAAAGTAAATGTGTTACAACTGGCAACAAGGTACTTTGCTGTAATCACATCAATCTATTTATCGTACTTCAATTAAAACATTATAGAGACTATATGAGTCAAGGTTCTAGCCGAGTTTCAAAATGCATAATTTAGTATTTAAACATACCAGTTGTCTATTTATTTATAAAACCAATCATCGATAAAGAAAAATCATCTACAATTTTATTATATTATACCTTTAAAATATATTCCCCAAAAAGTTCCAACTTTAAATAAGATTTATATAGAAATAGCACAGACTACAAAATTATTTTATAAATTCTGCTTAAATTACTGCCTTAGATTTTGTTGTTAACTAGTTACTTATTAAGACCTGTTACCTATTAAGTGGTTAGATAATTTGCCTTGTTAAATTACCAGCCAAGCCAGCCAAAAAATGTAATAATAATCACAAAGATCAACAAATTTAAGGAAAATTAGTAATAAAGATGAGGACAACTGTCTTTCCACTTGATTTAAATAAGCTGAAAAGCAGCGGCGGTTTTACACATTAGCCGAAAACAGGCTTTTCAAATTTACTGCCCCTAGAGACCTCTACAATTCAATATCCTACTTCACCAAATCTTGAAATATACAAGTATTACATGTTGAATAGTTTGTGTATATATTGGGTATTTAAATATGAATATTTCAAGATTGACGAAGACATGAAAAAAATGGTTACACCGAAATTGCCGCCCTCTACGGAATCTATTCCAGCATACTCAGCCTGCAGGTATATCCACCACTGCTCAAAAGTTTTGATACATTATAGCAAATGAGTGCTATAAATAAGCGTGATATAAATATAAAAAATTGTGTGTTTATTGTTACTAACATTTAATTTACTTCAACATATTTGTTATTTAAAAGCCACTAGGTAAGCTAAATAATTCCGTATCTCTTTCTCTTTAGTTTACCAATCGATTTACGTTTTCTTACTTTGTTGAGGTAGCTAAAGAGTAAAAGAAGAGTTAAAGAGCTTTAGTGATATCTTTAAAAATCGTTCAATTCACTTCGGTCCAATTTTGAACACTAGGCGACTACTAATATTATTCATTATTAAGTAGGTAGAGTGCGTAGTTCACCTCATGGTAAGTACAAGTTGCATATCTCTCATATATCTCTTATATAAGGTATATAAATTCTAACGTTTTGTATTTTATACATTTTAACACCAAAATATTAAATGTTTCTCTGCATTTTAAAATAACCAAAATAGGAAAAAAATTAAAACTTAAAACAACTAAGTACATGAAATTTTGATTTTTAAATAAATTAAATTTAGATTCCCTTTTATTTTTCCTTAACCAAATCCAATAGATTACCGTAAAAAATATGTTTTTACTGAGAATTCATTTTATCTGTTTTACATTAAGTTGCACAAGTAGTGGTAGAAACTATCCAGGTTTTCCCGGGTCAATACCACTACCAGACTTGCTTCTGCTACGAACCAATTTTTACGCGTCGTGTTTCAGTTTGAAGCATGTGGGTGCCGGCGCACAGAATAGCAACAGGAGACGCACAGGAGTAACAACGCGGCTGTGATGAACTTAAACAAATATACTAGACAATGAATGGGTGTCATGGCCTGCATTATAAATTTAAAGAATTAATAAATTTCCGTCTATCCATTCTTCACGACATAAATGTCGTCTGTATTTAGTGGAAATTCTTAATACAGACCTTTCCTAACCTTACATATAATTTCAATATTCCCTTAAATTCTGCTGGTAATAAAACCTAAATAGGACATTGTTTACTTTGCTACGCATCAGTGAACTATCGCTACGCATGCTACAGGATGATTTATCCTGAAACGAACTATCTAAGTGATTTTTTAGACATCACTGCTATAATAATGTATTCTTCTTCTATAATAATGTTATTTTATGAAAGTTTTTACTGAGTATATTAAAATAGGAGTGACTAAAAAATAAATATAAAATTTTTTACCGAAATTTATGGTTATACAAATAATACAATGACATCAAATCAACATTTCCCTTCAATTAAAGTAATTGAACAAGTATAATCATACCAGTAATACAGCATACAAAGATGAAATACTTGCAGTAGTCCAGGGTGATAAGAAACAAGAAGGTTATGCGATCTCTACTACGGACAGCCTAGCTCGGCCACTTTAGCAAATGCCCCTTAGGGCTTAATATAATACTGTAACTATAGTTGTCTTATGTATTTATTTAAACAATGTTTTTATTAGAACAATTGATAATTCAACTGTGAAATTATCTTCGTGCATTCGAGTAAATTCAAATTAAACACTTTTATTTAATCATAAGGTATTTTCCATACATTTGATGAACGTCAAGTATACACGTATTTATGATCAGCAGCCTTACTCCAATTAGACTTACGGGTCTAAAAAGCGGGAGGGAAAAAGGACCTGATTGGAATAAGTTTATATTTCCGTAACTCATATTCAACCGGTATTTAGCCTGACATTCCAACAAGTTTCTGAATTATTATATCTTATTATAGTTATGTTTGGGAAGTGAATCAGTATGAATATTTAATCAAGCGATTCAAAAATGACTTAATAATAATGCATTAATTATCCGAAGAATTTATCTAATGAAAGATATCCTAGAACATTATAATTCAGTCACATTAAAATACAACTAATAGGTACACATGGTACAATATAACTTATACCAGCTTTATACAGAAACTAACAACTTTGAAATAATTAAATCATAATTTTTCGAATATAACTTATATACCAATTTTATGATTGTGGTCTAAATCACTGTTCAAAATATTAGATGAAAAGCTGTCAATTTACTTTGTGAATCATCGGCCCGCGAGTACTTACTAAAGCAACGTGGATAAAGTTATTTGTGTTTGAACTTTTTTCTTTACATATTTATCGGGAATTTACAAGTACATACAACTTAAAGACAATACCATGTCAAGAACTTATATCTAGTGTCAAAATAATAATAATGATAATAACGAAACGCAAAACTCACCTTAGTAGTGGAAAAATTTATCCAATAAAGAACCAGAAATCTCTTTAGCACTTCAGTAATGTAGGCACGAGTTGTAGCACTCCGTCTCTACGATAGAGACTCTAGTGATTAGTCTATAAACACCCGTAAAGTACACAAAGTTTTGAAGTCCTTAAAATCCTGGTGTTTACTTCCAGGGAACGATGTCGGCGGTAGTTGTAGAGGCTGCAAGACCGGTGCTCCAGGGTGCCGGCGGCGCGCGGGTGACAGCGTCCGGCCGCACAACGCGCCTCGCAACGGTAAACTGGCAGGCCGCGCCAACACAGCCTCTCCCTCGCTTGTATGAGTGCCTCGAACCTCCCTCCAAACAAATAGTACCGTACACCGCACTTCTGTCTTGGTAACTTTTATTATACTTTTATTAGTGTTGCCGTGCGCTTGTAGCTGTGTGGTCTATTACACTAACACATGGATAGACGCACACGTACTGAAGGTGTGTGGGTGTTGGTGTTGGTAAAGTACCTATGCGTGCTTTGATCTTACGATTCGGTATGCACGGCCGCGGAGCCGCACGTAGCAGCGAGGCTGTATTTTACTTCTATACTTAATATCTAGTCAATAATCTTCGTTCGTTCGGTAGTTTTGCAACAACACACGTTTTACTTCATCGTGTACGTCAAAAACAGAATCAATGCGAATAAAACAAATAGTTTTTGTTATTCTTCGTAGGTACCTCACTATTAAATGCATTTAAAATTAGACCACGTATAAGATTTATAAGGTCATATTTGATACGAATATATTCTGTGCTACAATATTATATTAGTAGTCAAATTTGGAAGGCCACATGTGCACTGTAATAATTTATAAAAATTACGGACTTTAATGACTTTTAGGAGTTGCATATTCTAGATTATACTCTTTGAAAAATGAGTGCCTGCTCAATATTACGTCAAAGTTACTTGGTGACTAAGATATTTGTAATAGGAAGAGGCGCTTAGAGCCGAAAAAACATTGCTTACAATATTAACGTTGTCGTTTTAACGTTCCTTATCTTTTTCTTGTTTATCACTTACTTAAAACAATAT
>DWIE01001577.1:0-10513 GCA_018248235.1 Choaspes benjaminii
AAGACATACATAGAACGACTGCGTAAGCTGGCTATCACACCGAAACACAAGTAGTGCGAACACTATTATTTCACGGCGCAAATAAATGTGACGGTGATACCGACCCAGTCGAACATATTCATGTTCTACCACGTTAGATGATGACAATAAACATTTTATGCATTTTATGGTTGGAATAAGGACGTTTTGTTAGAATCGATTCTTTTCATTATTACCTAATATTGCAGCTTCCTGAATGTCGGTTATTCTAGAACTAGATGGTGAATGCCTAAGAAAACAGTTCTAAAATTTGTACAACATTTTTCACGTAAGTTTGCGGCATTAAAGAGTAATAAACAAGATAAACATAAGCTGCTTAAAAATTAGTGGGCTGTAGATAACAAAACTGTTGGAAGAAACACGATACATCCGGAAGCAAGGATTTACGCTGTTAAAGGTTTTTTCATATAAGTCAAACAATACAATCCAACAAAACCTAAGCGTCGGGCTCTTCATTACTATAAATACATATAGCTATTTTATCAAAAATGTTTAAAGATATAATTTTTAATTAAAAACTAAATATTTTTTGTTAAAAGCGGGTGATCGTTAGTATTTGTATTTAATAATAATTGGTAAATAACTTCGTGGAGACAACTAAAATTCCCCCCCTTAGGTAATAGCATGTGGTGAGGATATACACGTACACTCTTGTTTTAATCTGCAAATTCTTAGTTTAAATGTTTCATAGTCGAATCTCATAGTTGTTATTACTGTCAAACTTATTTTATTTATTTCATAGTTGATTTTCTAGCCCTTATATTTAAAGCAGGTAGATACAATTTATAGATTTAAGTATACTAAGATATATATAAAGCGCTGCGTAAAAATGGTATACGCTACATCGTAACCGCGGATTCTAGTAGAGTTACATAAGAAAGGACAGGATTATGTTAACACAAAGAGTAATTCACTACCTCATCTTATCTGCCGACATTTGTTCAGTCTTATCTTTTTACAATAAAGGAAGATAACACTGATACAGAAATCTGTTTGCATATTTTTGCACTTTCTACGCGTCGGAGCGGATACGGCCTTTTGATTTATATATATTTCATGTTGGTATTTTTGGATTAGACAAACAGTTTCCTGTCTTTTTGGATAGGATACAAAATTAATTTGTGGTGTAATATTTAATATTTAAGAGGTAATTATAATAATATATTTATGCACGTCAATTATTCTTCCACTTTGAAAAGGCTACGACTAGGCTGGACTGAACATAGATCCTTGCACTGCAAGGTCATTAAAATATTTTCTACGTTTCCTATACAATATTTGTCATGTATAACTAATAACTAATTAAATAATCATAGAGAATTATGGTGTTTATTCTACGGTTTCCTCTTCGCTACTCATCTCTTTAAGTTGTTGTGTATAATATCTCAATTTTTTTTAATATACCGCAATATACACACCAAAAACATGCAATTTTCAATTGCTTCAGTTAATTATTTTTACCCTGTTAGTCTAATTACATAATCCGTACGGAGAGCTCGCTGCTTAGTTATGAGATTTCTGGTGCTCCAGTGTAAAGCGTAACATTCTGAATAGGTGACATGTCCATTTGAGAGATAAGAATTTTGAGAAAGAATTTTATTTGCTGGAATGAAAAAATATTTATCAAAGTATAGTAACGTCTTACCTACGGAGACAAAGGATTATTTATAATCATAAGTTAGCAAGATTACATCGTTTTTTTTTCGCTTTTTAAGATATGTTATATTAGTAAAACATGATTGCCATAAAACGTAATTGGTCTTCAATGAAATTACGACCGCATGTGTACCGCATGTAAAACAAATAGCTGGAGTTTCAAGGTTCATTGTACAGCATAATAGTAATTGTAATTCCAATGAACCTGATGATCAAATTGGATCACACGAGGTCACTTCCTGCTGGTTAGTCATGAGGGACTTTTAGTTATTTAGGTTCGGCAGCCCCGTGAAGTTAAGAAATAAAGAAACATTGTCCTCTTTTCTTACTTAAATCCGCTAAATATTACTAAAGTTAAAATATGGCTATCACACCTTACACCGAAATGCCAATAGTGCGAACACCACTGTTTCACGGTACTAATAGGAGTAGTCGAATGATTGAACGACGAAACTTTATTCAGACATCAGCACAGTTATTCAGAAAAGCTATAATATAATAAAAAAGGGAAAAACTATTACACAGTAGGTTTTTACACACATGTATATAGGAGGAAAACAAGTAAATTTTTTTACGTTATTTTAAATCTATGTCGCTTCGCAATTACAACCAAAAATTATTAACTGAGTCAACTCCTCAAGTTTAATAAATAATATTTTATTACTATCGGTCAACATCCAAAATGTGGAGTGAGAATAAGTATCCTGGTCCATGATTTTAATAGTTTGTAGCTTCTGTATCATGTTAATTTATAAACGTTGACGTTTTTGTCTATTCACGGATTTATTATTGTGATTTTAGCCAAGAAAATCAAAATGAGCATTTAATTTCCTTCTTTGTTATACAACGAATCTAGGTCGTCTATCCTTTGAACTCGGTAACTGCTTTAAAATTGAAAGACCTTACGCTAAAATTTAGTTCACCAGGTCCACATATTGAAGTTGGAATTCCAGTTGGACGACATTGGCCTGTAGGTATTATGAAAGTAATTCTATATTTTGTTTCATTTTTAAGCGTATTAATAAATGAAATTTTATTAGATCTAATGACAAATCGTGTTCCTTACTCTATCTAAAGTTCTAAAATAATTATTTATTATTTTATATTTCAAGCAATTTTTTTTAAAGCTGCACTTTTCTTAAATTCGGTGAAACATCATAGCTAGATTACTCAAAATAACAATGCGGATTGCTCTCTTAAGAGCACAGAGGAGACGATGAAAGCAGTTCTTAGCATAAACAGATGTCGCTCGCTGCAAGTATCCTAAGAATTTAAGCATTTTCATTTGATATGCGACAGAAATGTATATACCCAATAGCACCTACTCGTAACATGCCTATGGAATTTATTTCAAAGTATTAATGTAATTGGACTTCACCTCTTTCCGTGTATTTATCTACCTAGAACTCGACGTTGCATGTACTCATATAAACGTTTTGTATCCTTTGTGTTATGCTTTAGTACATTAATGCCATTTAATGTAAACAAATAACAAAGTAATGAATTTAAAAAAAAATCTTAAAATTGATTATAGTTACTTT
Organism: Choaspes benjaminii; assembly: GCA_018248235.1. Classification (NCBI taxonomy): domain Eukaryota; kingdom Metazoa; phylum Arthropoda; class Insecta; order Lepidoptera; family Hesperiidae; genus Choaspes; species Choaspes benjaminii. Next base: position 3,237 of record DWIE01001577.1, read on the forward strand.
AATGTCCCATCGCACTAAATTGTGTCAATAATGATTATAAAATTGACTTTTTCAAACTTTTAAAAAGAATACTTATATGTTACCATCTATTCAATATTTGTAAATATCTAAGGAAGCAAATTGCTATCCCATATAAATATAATATAGAAAACGTCCGTCAAGGGTGAATTTCCCTCAGGGCGCGGCCACTCAAATGGTGAAGTGTTAACAGGATTTATGTAAATAGTTTGTATTAAGCAGATATCAGTGTTCAATGTACGATTTATCTCGGATACAGACGTGAGATCAATTGTGTAACATTGGGCAGAACGCCAAAGTGAAGTATGCAGGAGTGCATAGCGATGCAGGGGAATTTGGTCGAAACTAGGTTGATAGCGCTTATCCGCATTAAATATAAATATTTCTTCCAAAATATGTGCAAGAATTTGATCCAAAAGTCACCGAAAGTCTTGTATTCGTTGCAATTTCTTCAATTTTAATTCGGCTACCTGTAACCGAATCGTTGATGCAAAAAATAGACGTTTATTTTTGTAGCCGTTGTGATGCTGTGACGTTTTAACCATTCGGACTGTGATAGTTTTTAATTTTAATTTGCTATAGTAAGGTTACGATAGCGGTTATGTTCATTGGTATTTCGCTATTCATGTTGGCAACCTTTTAAGGTATTTTTACATACAACAAATATCTTAACATCTGTTGAAAAAAACAGCGCTATATCATTTGTAATTTGCTAAACATATTACGATTGTTTATAATGTGACATATAGATAAACCTTGTGTACACACTCGTCTGTAATGCGTTATTGTTTATTTACTTTACGGTAATTAGTACATAATTATACTCATACATTATCTGTAATTTCATTCATATCATAACAGCTAGTTGGCCCTATGCTTCGGTGGTATACGGACATCTCACACGATAAAGTTACGTCCAACACTAACGCCGCGTAAACAATACCTATTATTGGGTTTTTGATCCAAATTGTAGGCAGATAGCAACATAATTGAGTTTGGAATTATCAGGATATTGATTACTGATATTATCGAATTATTTTATATAGGACTGCCAATAGCTTTATCATTATTAGTCGGGTTTTAGTTTTATAAAGCATCGTGTGTTTTGGTGACTTAAAGTGCGACAGTTTCAGTGATAATTGAATATTAAAGAGTTATGGTAAGTTAATAAAATCACTTGAATATTTCTAAATGCCACAATGATCATTCCAATAAATACAGTCTTGCAATGGACTCTGTAATTTACATACATATTTACACGTAGCTCGGCACGTGTTTGATAAATCTCTAAGTTGCTCGGTAATGCTTACCAATTACCTAGTAGGTCTCTGATACAGCCAATATAAAATACAGGTTTCTAGGGCATTCAATTTGGGTAAATAGCAAAAGCAAAATCCTTGTAGCAATTTAATTTACGTTAATTATTGCGTTTATTAAACCAGGTTTATTAAGTAACTAAGCTAGAGTGTAAATGTTGTTTTCAATTGTAGGTTACATTTTAATGTCTTTATTGTTTTATTTGTGGTTCATACATTGCGTCTTTATTTTATAATATTAGGCTTGAGAATGTTATTATTAATAAAGTAATCGTTATAATAAAGTTTGTTATTCAAGTATTTTCTAATACATAAATTCAAATTGATTAACTTTTTAAACATTCATGCTTAAGTTTTCATGGAACACCATTAGAACTTTTTGAAATTATAACGATTTATTGTGATGCGGTCATAACACGTTGCCTTAATGAGCATGTGGTTAATTACGCGGCATGCCCATGTCCGGGTATTTATATAGGCCACAATAATTAGTGCCATTTACAAAAGTTAGCTTATAATAAGATAACCGTTTTCCAAGGAAGTACGGGTGGTTAGCGACAGGCGTGCGCGACTAATCAATTAATGGCAATCTACATCACGTGCGCTGTCCGCCGCGATGAGACCACGACTCTCCTTGTGGCGACGATACATAATTATTATATTACTTTCGTGACACCACATCCCAAGATTTTACTTTCAGTATTATATCTTCCTCTGATATATCGTTACACTTTGTATCGAACTGACTTTGTAAATTTTATGATCGTTTGCTTGTTCTTTTATTTAAATAAATCCTGAATCTTTAAAAAAAACTTAAATTTATGTATTTACGCTGTCGCTAGGCAACTTTAATAATTATTAACTCCATTTCTAATTTTATCTAAACGTATAATTCAACATTTTATTGTCCAAGAATGTTTTTATTACAACCACCTTTATATTTCTATACCAAATATTTAAAAAACCTTCCTCTGTTACAAATTATGCATGTATGTACTTTTTAAATATTTATTTTACGGAGATACGCGTTCACCGATGCATAGGTTCAGTAAACTGTTCTTTCTTTGTTTCGAATTTTCTTTGTCTTTCATGTACCTATATATCTATATTATTTATTTATATGTAGTATATAAATGCATTGATTAAATTGTTTCCATGATTAAACCATTTACAAAACTGATATATATTCGAATTTGTGGATGGATTCATGTAATAATCATGAATTTAAAAAAATATAATTATTTAACATTTTATTTTTATACGTGCGTTCACATTATGAAATATTATTTATTTATTCTATGACAACATTGCACTGATAATTATTTACGGTGAGACCTTCGGTGTCAGTATATAAAGGAATTTGAATTATAATTTTTCTTATTCCTGACGTGCCACTTGGACTTTACTTCATGAAAAATTCAAACACTCTGAGGTCAATATAATTCTTTGCCTGTTTGTTTTCCGCGTCCAAGAATGAGGGAATAAGGTAATTAACTAGTAAATAATGTCTCAAACGCCATTTCTTGGTGATTGATTTACAGAAACACATTTAGAATTGTGAGCAATTATAACTTTGTAGCAATATATTTTTTATTTGTATTAATTTTCTGAATGTTGCAATTGATTGGTAGAACCAACAACGTTTAAATGTAGTTAAATATTTGAAGTGTCTCATATATTTAAAACTTCGCTTACATACCATAATCATATTAAACGTATATGGGTAATTTATCTGAGCTTTACAAACTTATTTTGATGAACGACTATTTTTTCAAATCCTGTTAAGTTTAAGTGAGTTAATTAATTATAATACAAATTTCCGGAAACGAACTGGCAGACAATACTGGCTTTATTTTCTATATAGTGTTATAACCTTGTCAAATAACTTCCTTACCAAATTTTGTAGACGTATGTCGCATTAACCACATTGCCTATAAACCTTCGGATAACAATAATCTATCAGGACATCCTCATCAGGATGTTAAAGTGTGCTCTATCTAGGAGGAATATATTAATATGCTACATCAGTGTCTACAGCAAACATTAACAAGGTTGAAGTACGTCGTATGCCGCAAACCAATACCAACCTCTACGTCCCCTATAATGACTTTGTACTAATTTTAGATCTAGGTACTTAAGTATTTAGCAAGCGTGACACGAGAAATCAAGCGAATGGGAATTATTTTTTTATGTTTCATATCGTTAAACGATTATCTAACGTAACAGAAAAGTAGTTAATCACGTTGGATTAATAAACAGTATCTACGCTGTTATATTATTAATCATGTCTTTAGCTTGTTATAAATAATCTTTTAAACATATTTTTATCCAATTCATGTCATAAAATGTTACTTTTGTTTCGGTGTAAGGATGTGGTGACCAGTAAACGCAGGAAACGAGACGTTCGAATTTTATCTTCAGGAGCAAAATCATATCTGGGGCGTCAGTTAAAAAGATGTCATGAGATGCAGTAATCACTTACGATAGGGAGGGCTTCAAGTCCGTGACATAAAAAAAATTTGCACGCTGTTGGGGTGTTTGTACTCCTATTGAAAATTGTGTCCTTTTCATCAATCGAAAAGTATTTTGGTAGCGCACTAAATTCCTTTAATCAGTAGTTTGAAAACACTTCCTCACGCAAATTTTCCTCACGACGTGAGTCACAGCTTCAAAGTGGGACGACATAAGTACAACTAATGTATTGTTTTGGATGCTACAGACACGTTTCATGAGATGAGAATAGGTGACAAGTGCAAGAGTGAGCCTGTTGTGAGTAGACAATTGGTAGCCATTAATGAAAATTTAATAAAACATGTGTTATTTTATTATATTTATATATACTTAAAATCTTGTTTTAGTCAGGTCGCCCTCATCTTTTCAGTTATTAATTAATTATTAATTAGTTAATTCAAACTTTAAATGTATCAAAGTTAAAAAAACTTAATAATTTTTAATCATATTACGATGTTTATCATTTTAATCCTAGTTCCGATAAGCCTTAAACAATAGCTTTTGCACTAAAGAGCTTTTCGACGGGGCGCATTTTGTAATTTGTGCAAGTGGTTTAACTTATTCCAACTCTACCACTGCAATTTTGTTTAATTAATTATGTACATCGATGTCGTACGTAGGATACGCGTTTTTTATTTATTATTCAAAACAAAAAAAGGTTTACTTTCAAACCAATAATACGTTCAGTAATTACCTATGAACGATATTCCTCGTACAAAGTTATAGATAACACTAATTTTATTCATGCGTATTTTAATTGTGTTATAATTATAATTTTGTCAATTTTTATTATATAGCTTACAAATTATCATACGTTCAATTAAAACACTTAATTCGCTTAATTGACAAAAGGTTATATATCAACATATATAGGAATAGGTATATAGGAATATACTCATATATATGTATCGTACGAGTTGGCGGTTTGACGTGATTGCGTATATACCTACTGTTACTACACAAAGATGCGATAATGTATTGATGCTTGTAAATAATAGAAGTATGTAAATAATTACTATGCAGTGGAATGCAACTCCAGTAAACACTTGTCGTTTCCTATAGCGGTTTTGTATATGATGTAATACATTTAAGGATATGTAAATATATACTATTGTCAATCATTACTTAAATACCTGCTTCAATAAAGATGTTTGTGATATATAAAGATATATCATTTATTTTGCCTAATAATTACACTATTATATTTTTGTTGAAATAAATGGTGTATAATATATATATATTCTATTTTATCTCCAAAGGCTACTGTTAGATAGTATCGAAACTGTTTTAAAACTAAAATGCGGAGACAAATACATTCATTAATCACTTAGATTGAAGCAGTGACGCGAGCAGCGGATGGGATTGAACGCAGAAGTCATGTGAAACCATAGGTTAATGGTTTTCTTGGAAAACTATTGTACATAGTTATGTATTGGTCCGTTTGTGGTGGTACCGGTCTGTATTTATTTTAATAGATGAGTAATATCTTTGGCGCTATGTGCACTGCATGAGATTAATCTGTAGCGATGAGGTTTTCCTCAGTTTCTCTATATTATGTCAATATAATCGTATTTAATAACAAATTATGAAACTATTAACCTATAATAATAGTACTACTTGGTACCTTTTGTAGGTTAATATTAGTTTAAAATAATCTAGCCCGACCTTAAATGGCGTTCGGTTGGCATTAAACAACTTGGCATAAAATAACATTTAACCTACTAAATATGTGCACATGTAATATAATACAATACAGAAACTCTTTATTGCACGGTAAAAATACATTTTTACTGTACACACACTGTTTACATACTGTAACTGTAATACATCGTCTATTAATTACTGACCACGTCTTCTATTCGACCTCCGTTTAATCCAGCCGAAGTATGTGACAGTGACATTGAATAAATTGATTTGTATTATGAATGAAGCCTATAGGTTACTATTGTGTAACGCAGAAAAAATACCCTTGGACAAATTGAAGTATCTATAATAGAGGTTCATTAACATTAACGTCGGGCCTTTTATTAGAAGTTTATGATAAACGATAATAAAATCTAGATGTCGCCTCGAGACATTAATAACGACTACGACGATGATTGCCGTAAAGTTTACATTTATGATTCATTAATCATTTTAGTACCGGTAGTCTTATATACCAACTTCGTTTATGTAAAAGTCAATATAACTTGAGCACTTATGTGTAATATTAAATTCTGTGCAAAACACTACCTACGTATGGTGAGATGTTAGCTAAGATGACTTGGATCCTATTCTTCGTACGTTCAATCCTCGTAAAGGGGCCATTTATTGTTGGTCGATCAGTTACCCTGGAGTTCCGGAGGTAACAAGGTCGATGATGAACAATGTTTATCGTTTACCACAGTTGATTGATCACCGTGATCGGCGCCTCAGCGTGTGTTTACGTGGAATGTGTGATAAACTTTATTTTGGGTGGCAGAATGGATATTTCAAGGGTAAACTCTGCTCTCATCGTTTAAGCCCCTCTTGGTATCGCGATAATCGCGTTCGTTGGATAGACTAATTATAGACTCATAGGCAGATGTTTATCTTGGTATTTCACCTAAAAGTGTCGCGTGGGATTTGTCTTGTATAAAAATCTCAAGATGCCTACTGAATTTTTCAAGTTACGTTAAGTTGGAATAAGTATTCCACTTATGCCTTGACGAGTGTTATTATTTAGACACTGAAGGTTATGTACTTGTACTATGCCTCGCCTTTGCTTGTGAATTGTATACATGTTTTTCTGTATGTAAAATGTATGTAATAATTTATGATTATTATTTACCCTTATATTTATTATATTCCGTACGAAAACCTATTAATATATCAAACAATAATAATAACATTCGCCTCAATGGACACACAGTTGCAACTACTACTAAAACATTATTTTCTCATTGGGACACCTCGCAGATCCAGCGATCTGAGGGGTGATTTGGGTCACAGTGCAGGTGCATAATCCTTAGATGACATTAAATAAGCAATTTGTTGTTGCAGACTGAGAGTGAGACATCATGCGAAGAGGCGGCGCGGCTGACGGCCGAGAGCGCGGCGGAGGCGGACGACGACGAAGCCTACGACTACGGCGCGCTGCCGCCGCCGCCCGACGGCGGCTACGGCTGGGTTGTGGTGTTCGCCTCCTTCATGTGCAACCTGGTGGTGGACGGCATAGCGTACACATTTGGCATATTCCTCCCTGAACTGGTCACCTACTTCGGCGAAGGGAAAGGGACTGTCGCGTGGGTCGGCAGCCTGCTCTCTGGTGTTTATCTAGCAGCTGGTGAGTTTAAGACGTTCAAGATTTGCCCTATTTGCTTTTAGATAAAAGCAGTTACACACCTATTTGTGCCGTGAAACAGTAGTGTTCGCACTACTTGTGTTTCGGTGTAAGGGTGTGATAGCCAGCAT
>DWIE01001578.1:0-10510 GCA_018248235.1 Choaspes benjaminii
TCATTTTAGCTGTAACGTCTACCATCCTATGAATATGTTTTAAGGTCATACCATACAGAGTTTCTCAATCATAGGAGTAATCGATGTAAGATTTATTAAACTGAAATTCAGCCTGTCAGTTTCACAAAGATTATTATTAACTGCCTGTGAACTGTGATAGTATTAAAAAAAAAGATAAATAAGGGAACACGATAAGTTACTTAATTTGCCATGAGATAATTAACAACAATATTCTATAATATAATGTATAACTACTTATTAACGTAATACAATAGTTTTGTGTCAAGTTACATTCAGTTACAAAATGTGGCATCTTGTGTTTTTTACATGTGGAAATCTTACACCAATCTTAAAGGCAATATCTAGAATGTTGCATTAAGTAGATCCATCTATATAAATATTATTGAAACCGTACATTTATTGCTTAGCTCAGAACGGCTAAACCAATTTGTTTTTTTTTTTTTTAAATCTGGTAAGCTTTTTGTCAAAGGATAAATTGCATAACACGGGTGGAAAAACATAAAAACCGGATTTCTATTTTTTTCATACAATTCAAACAAATAATCGCATCAATTATTTATTAGATATTGACAGAAAACATCAGTCAGCTGTTTGGGTCAGCTGATACTTATAATACACTCAGTTTTCCTTCTTCCTCTACAGTGTCTTGTTGCCATGACATTAATTAAGACGTCAATATAATATGTCTCAATCCTCAGCAATTTATGGAGTTCCTTACAGTAGATAGATTGTATACAAAAGTGATAAATCTAACTGCACATGGAACATTATAGTAAAAGTTTGTGATTGGGGCTTCATAAGTTAATGCAATATTAACCAGTCATTTACATAAAATCTGCATAAAACACTGAATAAACACCATTGATATCATAGTATATATAGCTGTACCGTTTGAAAACTAGTAGGCAGGATAGACAACTATTAAAATCTTATTTCTGGATATTTTTACAATACAATATTTTTCATTTTTACTGTACAAATCTACAATACATTATCATTCAAACAGATGTTAATGTGTCTACTTTTTATTGAATATCTTATTTGTATCGCATATGAGTTAGTAAATTAGGCAAGCTACAATAGATATAACATATTTCTTTGCCAATTGATTCAGGTTATCCAATATTTACAATGTATTGTTACTGCTTATGTTGTCATATAGTAAAAACTTGGATTTTTCCACCACATTTTGTCAGCTTGCATAATAAGAAAATTGCCTAAAATTACTTAATTTATAATACAAAAAATCGTATATAGTTACATTATGTAGCGCCTTACATAGTTTCAAACAATTGTTCGGATGAGATATCAGCTTGCAAGTGACAAAGCGTTACAAGCTTGTTTTAATGATTTTTCCATATAATAATTGTATTATTACATAGGTTTTCTTAATTTCTTATAAATAAAATAACAACATAAATTTGTGAATCTGCAGTCAGTAGTCAAAAGTCAAAACTCGTATGTCTTTTGTATAGTAACAAATAAAAATTTTGCCGACATAAAGATAAGATCCACTGTAAATGATGGGTGACCAGTATCAGAGTATTGCTAAGCCCGAGCCTAATATTTATTACACCCTAGTGCTGTTTGCTTCAAAGTTATTTCTCGGTATATTTTCTAAGTGATGCTTACGTCAAGTATCATAGATCTATCTTCAAACTGACTGATTTTCATACCCTTTTCCAAACTTTGTGATTGAATTTTCAAAACTCCTCGTCTTCAATGGTGTTACAGGAACCCAGCAGACACCATGTCTCGTTGTGTATATATTCTCATCGTTTATGCCCTCTTGGTTTAGATTGGGCGTACATATTTCAGTTAGTTATCCTTTTATGTACATAGAAGATAGACAAAAACCTGTTATTTTTAAGGCACACACAAGTTTATCCACAAACATAGTTCTGAATAGTATTACCATCAAGAAACATTAACTGCACAATTTAAATTATGTTTATCTATGTAAGACACTGCATTCGTAAAGGTACTTTGAGTCTTCCATTTCACTTATATAATATTCTATACAAATATATAATGTCACATTTCCACATCCATTCCCGTTAGGTCGGCCACTAACACTCCGTTCCGTTTCTTTGTTTCCGCCTTCTCTTCATTCTCCTCGGATTCCCTGATCTTTTCTAGAATGTTCTCTCTTGGTTTCCATACGACTAGAGACATGTGTGGCTTCTCTATGCTTTCAATAAGTGAAGGTGGTAGCAGAGGCTCCTTTTGCAACTTTTTCACCTCGTCCGAGAGAACTATCCTGTGCCCACGGAGCTTATCTCCTATGCTTGCTACATCCATAGTCACATCCATAAGTTCCTCACAGGCCAGTGAATGTTGTGTGTATGTGGAGGAAATGTGCATACTGTTGAGGTGAGCGGCCATTTTTTCTTCTGTAATCAGCTGTTTTGCAGGTCTGCAAATTATTACACAGGTTATAGATTGTAGAAGTGTATATTAAAATTTTTAAGCAAATGATTTTTCATCCCATTTTCTATTTTGATTTTTTCACCACCCCTTTATAGCGCATACAATGATGACGATGATGTGATATTGAAAAGTGATGTCACGAGTTTGATTCCCGCACCAACACAAATATTCCTAATTTGTTTCCTATCTGGAAAAACCTTATGAGTGGTAGGACATAAATATTTTTGACTTGGATCGGTACCACTGTCACACATATTTAGTAGTGTATCCAGTACTTGTGGCATGAGATTGATTTAGATTTTGTAGCTTTTGCAAAATTGGTTTGTCTGATCGGGAATATTAATTGTATATCTGATCAATATTAAATTTTAGATACATTGTGATATACTTGATTTATTGTGCTTAATGTGTCCAAAGCTATACTAGTTCTATCTGATGAAGTCCATATGACAATGAATGTTGGCAGGCATGCACATGCACATTGTTTTAGTGGGTAATGTGTTGTAATGATTTTTAAAGTGAAACTGAATTAATATTTCATATTCAGATCACCCCATCCTTTGCACTCTTGTCTGTGTTTTCTGAGTAATAGAGCCCGTGTTGATGTTAATTTTGCCCAATGTTCTATCGGCATACAACAAATGTGTCCTGCCTAATCCTATTTCACCATGTCCGCCTATAGTCATTACTTAAGAAGATTTGCCATTTTATAAAAAAAACTTTTCCAATAGCATAACTTAGATAATCTTTTTCAACTAGAATGTGGAGCTGAGTTATTATTGTGGCCAGTGTGAGGATATATTTAGTCAAGAACTACATTATTTTTAAAGTAACCTAGAAAATAAATACAACTTCTATTTATTACCTTAGTATATAGTGTGAGAAATACGGTTAATTATGTGTGAAAGTGGGGAGCGCTATGTTGAGATTTTGATTCGAATGTATGTAATTTTATATACTACGGAAAATATTATTGATATATTCTCAATCATTCACTTACATTACTGGCTCGATGTCTAAGCTCTTTCTCTTGCAGTGAATCACAGGGGTTATCTTAGCTTCTTGTGGGGGTTGCGCGGTGAACTCCACCAAAGATGGCGGCATTGGCGCTCCCCACGGCAGCCGGAGCACATTCCACGGGGTTGCGGAGGGAGCTGGCATGTTGTGAGGCTCCTGCACTGGTCGGGCGCACGGCTGCGCTTGAGCCTGGGCTAACGCCTGCTGAGCGAACATCTGCTTCGCCAGCTCATCGGACTGGTGATACGGTCGATAGCCGTACACGTCCATTTTTATAAGTTTTCTCACTGGTATTTATTACAATCAACCCAAAATATCAGCAATAATCTTCTCCAGTTGCTCCACGACACTCGATTTAGCAAATTTCCAACACCACAAACAATAACACAATTTGACACTAGAACACCGCAGACGTAATAATAATAAACAGATGTTTGTGGAACAGATGATTGTTCAAGAAAATTCTGGAACCCCTTGTTTATTGCCTTTCTACAATTATACTGATATTTTCTTGCTACATACTAAAAAAAAATACAATGTATTTTATGAATCTACAAATTACGCCATATTGTAATTTAAGAGAAAAAACAAGCTATTTTACCTAAAGGTGTTTTTACCATACATATCGTATAGATATATTGGCGATAGAAAAGAGAAAGGAGATAGTTATGGATACATAAGAGCAAGATAGATAGATCAGAAATCAGAAGTCATTCTAAAGTTTGTGCGCCGCAGCAGCCTGCTTGTAAACAAAAACAATTTTTAATTAAAATTATATTTCGAAAAATAAAAGGTTTTGGTGTGATGTGGTGTTATTTGTGCGTAATTGAATATGGTTACGTGCCTGACTAAATAATACATAAATGCAAACTCACAAAATTAATCATGTTATATGTGAGTAGCACTGAGATATTTTGTTGTACCCAAATAGATAGCATAAGCTATCGTCTGTAACGATATTAATACTCTAAATACATACAAATTGAACTATTACAGAAAACAAAAACGCGAATTTCCACTATTTATAAGCTCACTTTTACAAATACAGAGAATAACATTGTCGATAATTTTTTTATCGATATGTTAACTGAGACGAAACGGAAAGCAGCATGCAACCTATATTTGGGTTTCTGTTTTAGGAACGTGAGATAACTTTTGGAGATTTTAGCAACCAGTATGGCATTTTATTCTTCATTTTACGGTCAAATATATATTATGAGCACGTATTTTGATTTAGTATTTATATATAGGTAAAGTAAGGTTGAATATCTATCTCTAAAATATAACAGTTATAATATAATATAATAAGTTAGTCTATAAGCATTACGCAATTAAAGTTAACAAAATCAAAAAGTTTTGATTTAACCTTAATTATTTTTACTTTCTTTAATTATAAAATTTACTATATTCGCTTATTGTAGTTTAGGCGAAGGTAATATGAGTCGAGTCGATAAAACGTCTGGATTAGGGCAAGTCGCAACACTATCTGTTACGCGCACATAGACAATATATATGCCCACGCAATAAGGATTTACATTTTTGGTCTTTCCTTGATTGCTCCATCGCTGATCTATCTATATTAAATGTACGTTTGACACAAATATTTCAACAATGCTCATGTACCTATGCTCTACGCTCTGCCTCGAGTCAGTATCAGTTGATAGCACTCATTGTTAGTCAACTATATCATCTTGACATCTTGACGATTGTTGACATTTGATACAAGTCAAGAAATTGCGTTTTGCACTACAATAAATTAATTATAATTGCAACAAAACTCTTGTTTGGCTGTATGTTTCTCATTTTTTTTGTGTATATTTAAAAAAGCTATGAGTTGTCAATGGTGACTCAAAAAAAGTTTCAATCAACACAACAACTGTCAATTTTTTACTGACTTTTCTCGTGCGTACTGTGCGTGCGTGTGTAAATTTATCGCTTATTTTAAACGCTTCGCCTTTCACTTTCCTAACAACAAGTATTTTTACAAATATTTTACCCTTTACAATCTCTATGTGCGAAGTCACGATGCTCTTTAGACTCTAACGAAGTTTTCCTTCCGTATTATGACGTTTAACTTATAAAAAATTGGGGATCAATATGGGTTTGGACTTCGATGTTTTGGAGTTTTGCAAGAAACTGCGACAGAACCGGCCCCCGCCGTACCAATGTCCGTTGGAGAAGTGCGACAAGGTTTACAAGAGTTTGTGTGGGTTGCAGTATCACTTGGTGAACTATGACCACGACAACCCGACGCCGGTTACTCCCGCCGTCGCGAGTAACCGCAAGAAAGGCCGAGCGAGGGCTGCGGTTCCGACTGGGGATATCGCGTTACAGAGCCCGCCTAAAGAGGCGTTGACTTTTGCGGAGGCACAGAAAGTAGTACAATTTGAAATTGACGGCAAAATTAGCCGAATACCAATCGACCAGCCACTACCAATTATATCTTTGGAAGAGTGGGAGAAGAAGAATGCAGAGCTGGAAAAGCCTTTGCCCTTCGTAGAACCGCCACCAGAGCCCCATGTCAAGTTACCTGAAGCCAGTTTTCGGGTTTGTTTACTTATTTATGATTACATTGCCCAATACTTCTGAAATTATTCAAAGAACACTGACTTACTTTTGAAATATAATATTTAGGTAATCTATTTAGAAGACCTTATTCACATTCACATAGTAAAAATATTTATCTCTCAAAAGTTTTAAAATATACATCTGCTGCTGGAAGATATTTCATAGTGAAATAAGTGGTACCCTTGTACAAACATGACTCTATGTTATTTTTCTTTAATATTACTGTGTGTACATAAATAAATAAAAAATACCTATGTTGTATATTACATTTATATGTTAATGTTCAGTTTTCCTTACATTCATTATTAGTAACTGCTAAAAGTAAGTGAAACCTAAATCATGTGGGACAGTCACACAATGTATCTTATTGAAACAATCTGAACTTATAATTAAATTTAATATACAAGCATTTATGTAGGAGAACCATGGGTACTTTCCTATTGATAGTACTTTCATATTCAAATGGGTGGGTACCACTGTCACATCTATTTGATCGGTGAAATATCTGTGTTTTGTTGTAAGGGTGTGTTTATAGGTAGCATATGTAAAATACAAGGATATCTATTTTTGATGTTAGGATTGGTTGCATCTTTGATGTACATTACAGGTGTTATAGGCTGAAGTAGCCACTTACCATGAGGTGGTCTACAAGCTAGTGTGTTTCTACATAACACAAAACCATACTAGTCTCTTTAAAGAATATCAGTAAGCTCCCCTTATAATAAAAGTTTATATTCAAACAGCTCATTCCCGACTACAATGAGCGTGTGTGTGATGCTCCACCACGACCCAACGCCTACATCCGATTCATTGAAAAATCTGCTGAAGAGCTTGACGGCGAAGTGGAATATGATGTAGATGAAGAGGACACAGCTTGGCTGGCCATCATTAACAAGAACAGAGTGAAACAGGGCCTTCCGCTGGTCTCCGTTGATACCTTAGAACTCTTAATGGATAGGCTGGAGAAGGAATCATACTTTCAGGTATTTTTTTTTAATGTTAAAGTTTTATTTTTAATATCACATCACAACCTCCATGATGTAGATGGTGATGTGCCAGTTTATGACATGTGAGGTTCCAGATTTGATTCCTGCGGCAAATAAAATATTTCAAATTAGTTTTGTGGCAGATAAAACTGCACAGGTAGTAGAATACTAATATGATTGACTGGGGTAGTGCCACCGTCAGACCAATTTTTGCCGTGAAACACTGGTAATAGCATATTTTGTGTTATAGTGTAAAAGTGTGATAGCCAGTATACACATAACACAACACATTCCATCTATGTCCTCAGAAGTAACACCGTATCTGTGGTTACAGATATCATGAGCAGCAGTACCTAATTACTATCAGGAGGTATACTGCAAGCCCATGTCATAACATAAAGAAAAGATAGACACACTTATGTTGAAATTTTCATTGTGTAAACTAAGTTCTTGTAGGTCAGTTGGGATGATCAGCCACTAATTTTTAATAACTGTTTTGTTAACTGCGTACTCTCATTATTTTTTATTATAAATATTGTAATTTCAATTCACTGAGCACTAACTTTCCAGGCTACTCAGAATGGTCAACAAACAGCAGCTACAGTGGACGAGGATGCGGTGTGCTGCATATGCATGGATGGAGAATGCCAGAACACCAATGTGATTCTATTCTGTGACATGTGCAACTTAGCCGTGCACCAGGACTGTTATGGGGTGCCATACATCCCAGAAGGGCAATGGTTGTGTAGACGCTGTCTCCAGTCACCATCGAGGCTGGTGAACTGTGTGCTGTGTCCTAATACTGGAGGTGCATTCAAGCAAACAGACCAAGGGACGTGGGCTCATGTGGTCTGTGCCCTATGGATACCTGAGGTCCGCTTTGCTAACACAGTTTTCTTGGAACCTATAGACTCGATAGAGATGATCCCGGCGGCGCGCTGGAAGCTGCAGTGCATGGTGTGCAAGCAGCGCGGCGCGGGCGCCTGCATCCAGTGCCACAAGAGCAACTGCTACTGCGCCTTCCACGTCACCTGCGCTCAGCAAGCCGGCTTATACATGAAAATGGAGGCAGCTGGATCGGGCAGAGACCCGAGTCAGCCGGTGCAAGTGGCAAAAATGGCGTACTGCGATGCGCACACACCCGCCCACATTCTGCAGGAAAGACGCGCTCAAGATTCAGAGGGAGATTCGAAATCAACAGATCTGACAGCTATTAGACAGAAAGGCAGAGAGAAAATCAAACAGGTATCTGTTTATATACATTAATGTGTTTTGATCCTACAAAAATATTTAATTGATATCTTCAAAGCAGCTCCACAATTTCTAGTTCACAAGGAAGTGTAAATAGTATGCATGGATTCTCCTCTTATTGTTACACTATAGGACAGTTAACTTCTTGTCGCCTTGACGTCAACTTCAAGAACTTACACAGGCTAATTAACCAGCTTAATTAAAATATTTCAGGGTATATTCAGGGATGAGACAATGTTACCCGATGCCCCCCCTTCCTTTTTGACATATATATTATTGTATGCACGTATGTGGCGGGAGTTTAGCGTTCATGTTATTTTAATTAATTAGTATATCTAAGATCCCATATGATGCTATTTTCCAGAATAAAGAAATTTAAATTTGAATTTACTCCCCCGAGGACATAAATTAAATTGGAAATTATTTATCGTGCAGGCCCGTCGGGTGCTAGCGATGAAGCGCACTTGGGCGCCGGTGGTGCTGGTGCCGACGCTGCCAGCGGAGCGGGTGGCGGACGTGGCGCAGCTGGCGGCCGGGCCACCAGCCTCCAGAGCCCAACTCATGAAGAGATTGCTGGCGTACTGGACACTCAAACGGCATAGCCGGAACGGTGTGCCCTTGCTAAGGAGGCTACAAAGCCTCACCAGTCATCATGGTTAGTAATTCCATACGAAGCTTTACATATTACTTTGTCAGCTACTAGGAATTAAACGTAAGGCTACCATACTGGTAACGATGCCAGCGGTCGTGATACACTTGGCGGTATACATTTATTGTAATAATATTAAACAATCATTAAAATTCATTATACCAATATCATAATAAATAATGAATAAAAATATGTCTTAGATTTTTCCTAATAGTAATTTTATCGTTTGTGTTATTTCAGGCAGTAGAGGCATTCAAGATGGCACAGTTAACGTACGAGAGTTGTGTAATCAGCTTAAGTATTGGCAAAGGATACGACAAGACCTGGAAAGAGCTAGGTTGCTGTGCGAGCTGGTCCGCAAGCGGGAGCGGCTGAAGGCGGAGTACACGCGCGTGTGGGAGCGGTGCGTGCTGCACACGCTGCGGCCGGGCCGCGCCGCGCTGCACAAGCTGCTGCGGCTGCTGCGCCACCGGGACCACAGCGACGTGTTCTGCGAGCCGGTGGACCTGCACGAGGTGCCTGATTACAGTACAATAGTGAAGCATCCCATGGACCTCAGCACGATGGGTAAGAAGTTGGATCGTGGCTGCTACAAGACTATAGATGACGTGGAGGCAGACTTCAAGCTGATGATTGATAATTGCCTCACTTACAACAAAAAGGATACTGTTTTTTACAAGGCTGGCATAAAAATGCGCGAGCAGTGCGCGCCAATATTCCGGCAGGCTCGGCGGGACGTGCGCGAGGCGGGGCTGGGCGATCTGGCGGGCGCGGGCGCGGCCTGCGAGCCCGACCCCGCGCCGCCCGCCGCGCCCGCGCCCGCGCCCCCGCCCGCGCCGCGCCCCGCGCACCCCCCGCGCTCGCCCCGCCGCCGGCGGTCCCTCGCGAGAGCCTCCAGCACGGACAGCGAGCGTACAGCTGATACCCGTAGTGAACGCGGCGTATCCGTAGCGCGGAGTGAAAGGCGGCAACCCAGCGTACACAGAGCCTCAGAGGACGAAAATAATTCGAGGGCAGAGTCTCCTGCACCACCTAAGGTGAGAGTGAACAGCAACTGGTGGCGCGGCCGCGGGCGAGGCAGGGGCCGCCGCGGCCGCAGGGGCAGGGGCCGCGCTGCCGTGGCCTCCGCACGCCTGCTGAGGGATAATGACACGGCAACATCGGATTCCGAGCCTCCTGCACCTGCGCCGCCGGTTAAAAAAGTGGAGCGCACGCAGAAACTGGCAACACCTGAGAAATCGCCGATAAAGCAACCGGAAGCTAGCCCAGGGATGGGCCTACTTGGCAATTTACGTAAACCAACGTTAATAGTGCCGCAATCCGCTGTCACAACGCCGCCTAAAAGTTTCGGATCGGATGCTACATTGCCCACGTTGTCAGCGAGCTTGGGCCGTCAACTGGAGACGACGCCAAGGAAAAAAGGTCGCGGCAGACCTCGGAAGAACAATAAGGCTAAAGCGGACACAGGACCTGATCTCTTTGGGCAAGCGTTGGGCTCGGACAGCAAGCCGGCGGTGCCCGCGTCCTTCCTGCAGTACCGCGGCCCGCCCGGCGAGGTCGGCTCAGACAGCGACCTCGCACTCTCCAG
>DWIE01001579.1:0-10509 GCA_018248235.1 Choaspes benjaminii
GAAGTAACACACGGGCCTGCAGTCTACCTGCTGGTAAGTAGCTACTGCAGCCCATGACATCTGAAATAACAGATGTGGTGCTACTCTTGAGGTTACAGATCGAACGACTCGTGTTCTGCGTATGCTAGTTATCACACCCTTACACAGATACACAAGAAGTGCGAACACTACTATTTCACAGCACAAATAGATATGACGGCGATACCGACCCAGACGAAGATATCTCTATTCTACAACTCGTTAGGTAATTCCAGACACGAAACAAATTAGAAAAATTCTCTCGTCGCGGGAATCAAACCCGCGACCTCAAGTTTAGCAAAACTGCTCATCGCCGTCTGCGCCACTGAGGTCGTCTGCGTCTGCATCTGCTAGGAGGATTTTATTATCACAACTAGCCTCGATTTAATTTACAAATATATTATGAATGTTACTTTAAATAATCTAGTCTAGTTTTTAATACAAAAATGAATTAACATGTAGTCTTATTTCTGATGCACAATTTCGACATTAGTAGGTCGTAGACTTAATAAAGTAATTTATATACAGGTAAATAATTAATAAGGGGACGTCTTATTCTTCCGTATTTACAAAGTCTAGTGATTTTCCAACGGCCTTAAGAGTTGGCACTTGAAGTAATATTTGGAGCCAAAAAGCTCTGGTAGCTTACATTCACTCCGCGGTGTGCTTCCTTCCTGTTCCATCCAATTTTTGTTACATCCGCCTCGGCGATTCTTTGTTTCATGCACGTTATTCACGTACCAAATAAAAGTAGACGAAATGGCTGATACTTTGCCAAGCACTGCTAGATTTTAAAAAGTTATTTCCGACGAGAAATGCGACTTCAAAATGTGGAATACGTATTCGATGAGGGGCTTTCGGAAGTTTCATGAAGAATTCTACACGATGACTTTTGATCACTGTACGTGTGCATTAGTGTAACAGATTTCGTAAGTTATATATTTGGAATTATGGTGTTGTTCGCTTTTAAGAACTAAAACGGTAGTAATAGACCAAACTTGCCTAACACATATTGTTCCTAAAACGAACACCATTAAAATTTCGGAACTTAGAGTACCAATAAATGGACAATAAATCTAAACACCTCTCTGCCATGTTGCCCCACCTGAGCGACATCACTGTGTTGCCAGTCAGTCCAAATATATTTAATAAGTAAATCAATTATATCAAAATTAGATGAAGAAAAGAATGAAAAAAATGACCATTTTCTTCGACATTTCATAATGGATTTAGTTTTACGGTTTATCATGATAAAAGCTAGCTTTTTAAGTCTAACAGTCTATGAGTATATTACGTGAAATATTACATCAGATAGGTTTAGTGGATTTATAATTTAATAATAATAATGCTATATTGATAATCCTTGTCTACGTCTACACATGGATGTGTGGCATAGAATAGATAACTCCTTGTACAATATAACAAAAATATTTACTCCCGTAATAACCAAGCGGGATCTAATCAAAATGTATTTATACGAGCTATGTTAAACCACACCACATACTAATTGCAATAATTCTTCATCTACCCATATAGTAATTTACTTGCCTCTGTTCCCAGAGGATACCGAACTCCAACGCGTTTACCCCATCGATATTCCATTTAATAATACGATACCTAGCCCAAACCTTCTTGAATTTCCTCTAAAACAATCTCTAATACGTTATAATAAGGGTTACGAGAACATTTATATCCACTAGGTATCTCTTCAACTTACGCACGTGCTATTTTTATAAATCAATTTGGAGATTCGATTTCACCTTTCTCATTTATTATTCTATACGATATAATTTCATAAGGAAGGTCTTAGCACCTGCAAAATTCAATAAACATTATTTAGACTAAAGGGGATATTAAAAAGACGGATTTTTTATACAATGAAATAGTATCGCGTGATATAAGATGTAGTCGGTGGTAGAATCTATCCAGGTTTCCCCGGATGAGTCGTCATCAACTTCGATCAGAACCATGGGTCTGTTTAGAGTCGGTACCACCGTCACACCTATTTGTGCCGTGAAACAGTAGTGTTCGCACTACTTGTGCCTGCGGTGCTACTCATACTAAGAGAGTTCTTGCGGCTCTTGTTCTACCTATACTAGCTATTTTATCCTTATGTCGAAACAGTAGTGCGAATACCTCTTCATCAAAGCACGACTAGGTGATTACTACATCGATCCAGTCAAACATTCAAGTTCAAACCGTAACTATTAAATAATTTGTTGAATATAATATCTTCACAGGTACAGGGGAGATAACGAAACCGGCGCTCGCAGCGTTCTACCGCTCTGTGATCGGGCTGCCGGCGGGCCGAGTCGACGAGATCATCGACACCGCTTATGACAGAATGACTAGCAACCAGTATCTAATTTTGGACTATGGCACCTACGTGCACTGTTTCACAAACTGGCTGATGGGGAAGAACCCCAACGGCCCGGGACAATGGGTCCTCGTTCCTCCGAAGGACTCCCTCCCGCAGCCTCCCTTCCCAGTGGACTACAGCGCATTAAACACCGAGCCAGCGAAATTAGAACCTTATGCGCCAGACAAAAAGACTAATAGACACTCCGTTATTGTGTGAACGAATGAATTTGGAACAAACCGCGTCAATAAAAAACTGACATCGAGATAACTCACGTCTCGCTCGTTATGTAAGTAAAAACGCTGGTAGATAAAATCAAGTATTATTTCGACATCAATTTTTATTGAGACTCAAAGCTGAAGATATAAATGTAAGAAATTGTTGGAAGCCGCTCAGTTCCGGCAGACACAAGAGTTATATATTTAAGTTCCTCGAAATGAAATAATAAAAGAATAGAGCATTTATAAAATTCTCCTTTACTATTAGGCCGATGTGGTGTTCTTGACGTAGATTGTACCTACTTATTGACTACATGTATAGTAAAAGTATTGTTTGTTTCACCCTAGCCACTCATTAAATTTACAAACACTGCATATATATTACTTTATACTAATCTTTTATTGTACAGACATAGTTACAGTAGAAATGTAATTAAACTTTTTTTACTTTGCAACGTTTGAATCAAATAAAAATATTCATGTATGATTTTGTCCTAAACAAGTTTTAATTTCTGTTTATGCATTAAATTACAATATTAAAAATATATATTTAACCCTTTTTTAAAGTTGGGAAAGAAAATTAAATGTATCAATCAACAAATGCATGAACATTTGAACCTATAAAAAAATATGACTATCTTACTATTACCCAATTGTTATCTACCTATACTTATTATAATACGCAAATAAAAATACAATAAGCTTTTAAAATGTAAGAAGCCATCCAATGTGTTTGCTTTTTGTTTACTTTTGTTCTTTTAACTGAATGGGTAACAAATCATACTAAATGTGTCCCGAGTTTAGAATATTTGATGCAATAAATATTTAAATTTAGTTAGATATTTAGCGCTGCAAAGTTGATCCACTATTAGTTCGTAATCGGAATCTGATATGCACGCTTTTAATGACTGTTATAATATTAAACTAAATACGTAACAAGTTTGAAGCAATACCTGTATGTACTAAATATTAAGCCTACCTTAAGCCCATATAAATAAAACAATTGAATTGATAGATTTGCTTGCATTTCGAAAATTATACGCTTTATATTACTAGTACCTATCTCGTGCAATTTGACCAATTTCTACTGTCTTTTTAGATGCTATGTATAGAAATAGGAATTATTGTAAATATTAGAGTGTAAAACCTATTTGCACAAGGTAAGCAAGAACTGCCTTAAGTAAGCGTCTTCACATTTCACAAATAGCCTTATTTTGTACCTTAGACTTAACTTATTGTAAATGTAACGGAATAAACGAATTCATTGAAATCCACTGTCAGACAATTATTTTATTTATTATTCTCGTCTTTGGACCGACACTGTCCTAGATCGTTTATGATAAGAGATAAACAGATTATCTGAAGGTAACTATTCCCTGGCTTTAGATATTAAATCCAAGAGTAATTAGGTATTTCGAAATAATAACTATATGTCTTAAATACCTCTAAAAATAATAATAACAGTATAAATAAACAGTGTGCCAAATTAAATTAAAACACAATATAAAGCTTTTAAATCATAAACATTCGAAATTCAAAGATCGGTATCAAATTTGTATGATTGATGACGGGTTAAGGATTGATGCATGGCATAATAGCAGATTGTGTGCGGCCTTTGAAAAATTTCCGTAAATTTTATCATCATCATCAATCATTCAACGACGACGAACGAACGACAAATTGTATCTTGCTCATAAAGCTCGAGTTCCGAATCTTGAAACTTCTTAAAAGCTTCCCTCTAAGGCATTTTTCAATATTATCTGAAGAACATCATTCATTTTTTAAGTCGATTAAATTTTGAACATGGCTACAACACTACATAATATGTGACACAAATGAAATGTTTCAAATGAGAATTGAATGTAGGTGTACGATAATTTTATATGAATGAAAACATACATAACAAACATAACTCACACCTGTATTTACCCGAATGTGTAGGCAGGGGTAAACATCATTAGGTTTCGCCAAATATATTTATGGCCCAAGTGGCGAGCCTATTGCCATTTAGCGGGCACATTTTCAACCGGGCTCCGGGCTACCATAGCGATTTTTCCAGTCAGAAGAACCCAATAGCACTTTTCCCGACCGGGGAATCGAACCAGGTCGTACTCTGTAGTCGCGGATGCGAAAACTGAGCTAACGAGGGAGTTAGAGATGGTATTTCCAAATATGCTAATAATTGTAAAAAAAAAAATCACCTTCAACCAAAATTATATAACCAAATCTTCTATAGCTACTATTTAAATTAGTTCTATATATCTATTTATATCATATAGCAATTGAAAGTTGTCACCTGCATTCATGGCCCGAAACTCGATATTCAATCTCTTTAATGTATCATTATTAATTTATTCCAATATCGACGATGAGCGCTTTGCCCGCGTCATACAAACTCAACCCCTAAACATTAACGTTGAATGTCTAAAATCCTTCCTTAGTGCTCACCTAGTATAAAAGAAACCGGCATACAAATTTTCACGGTCCTAGCCCTAGTCATTTGGGCTGTGTGTTGATGTATCAGTCAGTGAATTATCCTTTTACAGATAGATATATAGGCACACTTTTAATTGTACCGAAATAATATTTTGTATTATCTATACTAATATTATAATGCGGAAGAATTTTTTGTTTGTTTGTTAGTTTAAACAGAGTAAATTCTAGTCGGATTCTAAATATTATTTTAGTACATTATTATATATATCGGCTAACGCCGGATTCATGAGGTACATACAGTAGCATTCTAATATTCACTTCTCAATAGCCTTTGAATATTGATTTTTGTAAAGTGGGAAACATCTATACTAATATTATAAAAGTTTTTTCTTTTTTTGTTTGTGTATATAAAGCGCCGGTTGCAAAAAAAATATTCAGTTCATATATAAATTTATTATGGCCAAAGGTTGTCCATTGCAGGAAAGTTTTAAATACAGCTTCATGAGTTGCTGTACCAAATCATTTCGAAGTGTTGCAATTATTAGCTGCCTAGAATATACTCCATTGCATTTGTTTACTTTGTTTACCGTAGGATATAAAATGTAATTACTCTTAATAAACGGCCAGAGTCATATTATAGTCGTTTAGTCGACTTTGCAATATTGCTTCCTTGCTACGTAATAGCATCATTAAATGTGCCAGATATTTTTCCCAGGAATATTAGATGATAAATGGATCGCGGTATTTATCGATGTCAGAGAAAACTGGTCCTTTTGAGGTGAGAAATAAATGAAGGTTAGTGTGGAAGATTTCTTTATTCATAAGTTCATCGCTTTGTTTAACAGGGCGTATCTAGTAAAAATAAATTATATAATAAAATTTGTACTAAATACTAGTAGTAGTAATCTTATTACTATTAGAGTTCCTGGTCACATTTTTAGTGTGGAACCCTTAAAATTGGTGTTGTAATATGTGCGTACAGTCTACGATTTCACTATAAGATTGTCTAGCTTCGATTCTATCGTATCTAATCCTTGGCAGGGCGTAGGAAGCACAAAATCTACTTTATTAATAGAGAGAAAATTTCATAAAAGATTTAAAGGCATTTAAAAATTGACATGACAAAGCATATTTATTTCTCTATGCTTTTTGTGAGATAAACATTAAAATGTTTATGGAGATCTAATGTATTCTAAAACCGATCAATATAAATATCGGCTTCCGGATGGAATGTTGCAATGGAATAACCAGTTCATGATAATATTTTTAAAGTTTTGTTTAAAATTCTAAAATTAATATATAATTTTAAATAGAATATTTTAAAAATTGGAAACTACTCAAAGCTAAGCTGCAGACGGATTCATTATAATATCCAAAAATTCCGATCAAGTACGAGAAATAATGGCTTTCATATGTCTAACAACATTCTCATCCGTAACATACAGCTGGTTCGTGCCCATGCCGAGTTCATTTTCAACGCGTACCAATTGCCTTACGCTTTTACACGAGCTGTGGATTATTGTGCACCCCAATTCCATAAATATCTTTGCATTGGATATGTTTACGCCCGAACCGGGCATTATTTCTATTTTGTCTCCGTACAGTTGGAGCAGAGATTCAATAAGTTGTATAGCCTCATCATCGTCAGCTGAAACCCTCTGCCCGCTGGTTAGCACCCGGTTAAATCCACACAATAACATTTTCTCTAAGGCTATTTCTGGTTCTTTACACAAGTCGAACGCTCTATGAAACGTAACAGGTATAGGATGTGTTTTTTCTATAACTTTCGAGCAGTGTTCTTCTTGTATGTCCTGCGTATCTGTAAGCGCACCAAAGACAAATCTATCCACATTCATCGCCTTATAAGTATCTATATCAGACAACATCGTATCCATTTCTTCCTGCGTGAAGCAGAAATCTGAACCGGCCCGACATCTGATCATGATATTCACTTTTACTCTCTTCCTTATATTTTGGCAATTGCAGTTTGAGCAAGTCTTGTACATGGGCTTTCCATTAGATACATTGTTTACCAATTTGAGCACTTCTTTAACTAGCCCTGGGGAGGGAGTAAGGCCACCTTCGGGTAGAGAACTACATATTTCTAATTCATCTGCACCTCCATGAATAGCGTTCACAGCTGACTCCAGGCTGTCTATGCATACTTCCAACATCTTCTTAGTCACTTTGTAGTACTAGCGATTCCAGTTTAAATAAATACTGCATTATGTAAATAAATATATACACTTTACTGCATTAAAAATATCAGCATGCCGCATGGTCTACTGTTGTTCGACCATGACATTGACAGCTAAATCGTCAAAAAACGTCATATAAAAATAAATAGATTAGAATGAAAAATTATAATAATATTAAAATATAAAAAAAACGTTACATACTCCTATAATTATCCGAAGATGCAGGCAGAGGTTGAATAACCCAAGTTTCGGATGGAATTTTTATTTTATTGATATGATAAAAGGACGCGAGTCTATTCCGATAAAACCTATTTTAAAGAAAGCTTAAAATAGAACATGTCTTGAAATTCAGATATAAAAATCAATGTTATTCCAACTGATAAAAAACAGAATAAATATCAACATTTTTTTTATTACAATTTCCGAACAACAAATACATTTGGCATATCATGATGGTGTTACCATTCCATCTACATCTTACCTTTTTTTTCGTTGGTCCTTTTGACATTTCGCGATAAAAGGACACGCGAACGTAGGCAAAGTTTAGCCAACGTTCGCTTTCTTTTATCAGTTATGTCTCGCAAGAAAAACTTTGAGGAAACTGACAAGCTCACTCGTATTGCGATCGTGAACGCTGATCGCTGTAAGCCGAAGCGATGTAGGCAGGAGTGCAAGAAGAGCTGCCCCGTGGTCCGGATGGGCAAGCTCTGCATCGAGGTGACGCCCAACGACAAAATCGCCACTATATCCGAGGAACTCTGCATCGGTTGTGGTATATGTGTCAAGAAATGTCCTTTCGATGCCATTACGATTATAAATATTCCATCCAACTTGGAGAAGCAAACAACTCACCGGTACTCCAAGAACTCCTTCAAGCTACATCGGCTGCCGATCCCCCGCCCAGGGGAGGTACTGGGGCTGGTAGGACAGAACGGTATTGGGAAATCCACTGCACTAAAGATCCTTGCTGGCAAACAAAAGCCTAACTTAGGTAGATATTCGGATCCCCCGGACTGGCAAGAGATCCTCTCCCATTTCCGTGGTTCAGAGCTTCAAAACTACTTCACAAAGATCCTTGAGGATGATTTGAAGGCCCTGATCAAGCCGCAGTATGTTGATCAAATCCCAAAGGCTGTAAAAGGAACTGTTGGCCAGCTATTAGACAAGAAGGATGAAAGAAAGAACCAAAAAGAAATTTGTTCTATGCTTGGTAAGTCGTTACAAAATAGATCTTTGGATAAGTAATCCTAATTGTATGTAATATGGAAATTAGAAAGTATTATAATAACAAAACCACCTTACAATATTCTACTTGTCTGCAGTTGTTTGAATTCTGAAATCTGTAGTACACAAAATATGCAAGGATATAAAATATATATACATATTGTGATCAACACCACAAATTCTATGTACAGTTTCTAATGCATTCCTATAAACAACCTATGTTAGTGCAGATGGTGATGAGCCGGTTTGTAAAATGTGTTGAAGCCGGTTTGATTCTGGCGGCGAGTTAAATTTTTCTAATTTGTTTTGTGTCTGAAAAACTTTATGGGTGGTAGAACCTAAATATATTTGACTGGGTCAGTACCACTGTACACCTATTAGTGCCGTGAAACATTAGTGTTCGCACTACTTGTGTTTCGGTCTAAGGTTGTAATAGATAGCCAGCAAATGCAGAATATGAGGTGATCAATCTATGTAGTAGCACCAAATCTGTTGTTACAGATGTCATGGACTGCAGTAGATATTTACCATCAGGTAGACTGCAAGCCCGTGTGTTACTTTAGTAACCATTTTATAAAAGTGAATGATTAACTGGATTAATTTTAATTTTTTTATAACAGTATTATCTTATCTCTGTATCAATAACTTGTTTGTATTTTTTTAAGAACTGTCGCACATACGCGACCGCGAGATCGGAGCTCTATCAGGAGGAGAGCTCCAGCGCTTCGCCTGCGCCATGGTGTGCATCCAGAACGGCGATATATTCATGTTCGATGAGCCGTCTTCCTACTTAGATGTCAAACAACGTCTAAACTGCGCTCGCACAATCCGCTCCCTTATTCATCCCGACAAGTTCATCATAGTAGTAGAGCATGACTTGTCAGTGTTGGACTATTTGTCTGATTTCATCTGTTGCCTGTATGGTGTGCCTGGTGCTTATGGTGTTGTGACTATGCCCTTCTCTGTCAGAGAAGGTATCAATATATTCCTTGATGGTTTTGTGCCCACTGAAAATATGAGATTCAGAACTGAATCCCTAGTGTTTAAAGTAGCTGAATCAGCTACGGAGGAAGAGATTAAAAGAATGAATCATTATGAATATCCAGAAATGTCAAAGAAAATGGGTGATTTTGAGTTACGTGTGATGCCTGGCGAATTTTCAGACTCTGAAATTTTAGTCCTGCTAGGGGAGAATGGTACTGGGAAAACAACATTTATCAGAATGTTAGCTGGCAATTTGGAACCTGATGAAGGTTCAGGGCAGCTGCCACAGCTGCACATTAGTTATAAGCCACAGAAAATATCACCCAAGTCGCAGGGTATGGTCCGCACCTTGCTTCATGATAAAATAAGAGATGCATATGTGCATCCACAGTTCATAACTGATGTGATGAAACCCATGAAGATAGAAGAGATAATGGACCAAGAGATACAGAATCTGTCTGGTGGTGAATTGCAGCGTGTGGCCTTGGTGCTTTGCCTTGGAAAACCAGCTGATGTGTACCTTATTGATGAACCTTCAGCCTACCTGGATTCTGAACAGCGTTTAGTTGCTGCTAAAGTTATTAAAAGGTTTATTCTCCATGCAAAACGGACTGGCTTCGTTGTAGAGCACGACTTCATAATGGCTACCTACCTAGCGGACCGAGTGATCGTGTTTGAGGGCACGCCGTCCGCACACGCGACAGCCCACGGTCCGCAGTCTTTACTGAATGGCATGAACCGCTTCTTAGAACTTTTGGGCATCACCTTCCGCAGGGATCCCAACAACTTCCGACCGAGGATCAATAAACATGCATCTGTGAAGGATATAGAACAGAAACGAGCAGGCCAGTATTTCTTCCTGGAAGACTAGACTGTTTACCATATTGTCAATATTTATATATATATATTGAAATGGAAAGCTATAAACATGTATCTGTCACAACATTGGTGGCCTGCCATCTACTCTGTATTGCAAACAATGTATTACTGTAATAAATCAGTTTTATACAACCTCAAAAAAAAAAAAAAAAAAAAAAAAAAAAAAAAAAAAAAAAAAAAAAAAAAAAAAAAA
>DWIE01001580.1:0-10509 GCA_018248235.1 Choaspes benjaminii
ATTTAAAGATATTATATGTATAAGATATATTGGTTACTATATAATGGTCACATAAAAAAGATTTTGTTACCATAAGCATTTGCCAAAAAAAAAAGTCTGTCTATTGAAATTAAAGAAGTCATAAAAGGCGCCAAACTAGACACGAAGACTAAGATCCTCAGTTTTAATTATTCACGTAAAATATACCAAAACAAAATGTTAAAATTTATCTACAATATCCTGACATATAGAATAGGCACTTCGAAACTGTTTACTTGAGTTTCCGCGCAGTTTCTTAAACAAAAATAATTTATAGTTTGGATAAAAAAAACAACCATTGAATCAATAATAATATTATTTATATTTCGCTCCACAAACGTGTATTTACATGATTGCTTACTTAAAATATACTGATCTATTTATCAAACAACAATTCAAAAACCATAAATACTTCATTGGATGTACTTATTCTGATTACAATTATGCTCAGCAGCATCTTTAAAGCTGAAGGGGCATTATAGAAAGGTTTACTTTAAAACCCTCTAAATAAAAACAAATGTAAAGTAACTTCACAAAAAAAGTATATAACCTGCATTGGTAATTAAATAATTAAGAAGGGTAGGTAAAAGCAACGTGCAGAGTCGAAGAACATTTAAATCTTAACTCCTTTGAGCTTATTAGTTTTAAAAATAAAACCTGATTTACATTAGATTAACACTGTTGGAATGCTTACATACAATGACGCCTAGGCTTTATAACAGGCAATAGTCAACGGACTCTAAATAGAATATTAGTTATACAAGATAAGTTAATTTCAAGCGTGAACATTATTCAACAATGACAACAATACTGTATTTACAAAGTAATACATTAACACTGTAATATCATAAAATTTCTTC
Source organism: Choaspes benjaminii (assembly GCA_018248235.1). Taxonomy (NCBI): domain Eukaryota; kingdom Metazoa; phylum Arthropoda; class Insecta; order Lepidoptera; family Hesperiidae; genus Choaspes; species Choaspes benjaminii. The sequence goes on from DWIE01001580.1 coordinate 879, forward strand.
TTTACAGTCAAAGTCGGCAACTTCATTATACGTGCAATTAGCAAAGTATGTCGATTAAGGTGTTTTTCGGTTATATGCGAAGACAGTGATAATGCAACTCTTGTCTTGAAATAATAAAAGTACTAAAATATATTTGACCTTAACTACTAACTTCATGACAAAAGTAGCTTCATATTTGTTCTGTTATATAACCACAAATTTTACAATACCAGATTTTTACTTTGAAAAGCTGTTAACCTACACTGGGCTATTAGGCCACTTAGTCAACAAGCAGCACTGGGTCATTAATACCCATTCTATATCTTCACTGTCCCCTATTACAATCACTGACCCAGAATAAAACATTAAGACAGCGCACATGGGTTCCGACTTTGACCGAGCGCATTTCGCGACAACTACTAACAAGTGGCTAATACAGGATCTACAGGTGCTAAGTGGGGGACTATTAGAACAGCAGGTCTTCGTCTCCCTCGTCTAGAAGATTGGCGATGTCGCGTACATCCTTGCCAGCAGCCAACATGGCCGCTTTTTTCGCTTCAGCTTTGTCTCTAATGATCTTCTTCTTGTCCTGGATCTTCTTCAGCCGGTAGAATTCCTCACGCTCGAGCTCATCAAGCTCAGAGATAATGTAGGCCAGGGTGCGCTCCAAACGTGGGATGATCACATGCTCAATAGCATTGACACGCCTGTTAGTGATCTTGATGACTTCATCGAGAGTCACGAACGACGTCTGGAGCGATGCGAGCTCGACGAGCAGCTTCACAGCGCTCTGGAAGTTCTTCTTCAGCTTGGCCAGCTGCTGACCACCGCGCGCCAGGCCCGCCAGCTCGTATGTGTCTGAGCCATCCTGGTACGATTCGAAGATTGGGAGTGTGACACCAGCCACATTATCCTTCTTGGAGCGGATCTTAATTTGAGCCTTGGTGACGTTCTGCAGAACCACCTGATTGAAATCACCACTTGTGAACTTAGCCTCAGCCAGAGAAAATGCAGCCTCTTTCATCACCTCTCCCATAAGAGTTTTAGTCTCAATGATTTTGCTCAGGATCAAACGGAACCTCACTTGCAAAGCATCAGCTTTTTTCTTGAGCAGACCATGACCCTTTTGTGCTCCAGCCAAACGGCCCTTAATCAACATTTGGGCACCCCGGGAAGGGAAAATAGCTAATCTATCTTTTCCAGACATATTGATTTAGTTAAATATTGGCGTATTATCCCTATTTCAGGACTTTTTACTCCCAATCCCAATCACCTGATGACAGCAGACAAGTGGAGTATAAATGTTGTCTATGGTTAGTCTTGTGATCTCGTTCACTACAAAAATCAAATTTGATGCAAAGAATTTAAATCGTAAATTATTTGAACAAAGACATTTATTGATTCGTTTACATTTAAAATTGTATAGTTTATTACAAATAAGTATATAACGTTTCAAATGAAAATAATTATAAAATTTGATTTTATTAATTAAATTTAGCAATTTTCTTAAGGAACCGAAGCCGAACATTTGCAGTGAAATTTGCGTAATCTATGGCAAGAATCTGTCAGAATGTGAATGTCAACCGAGTATTGTCAAAAATGTCATATTTTTAACATTGTTTATATTTTGTATTTTTGCGAAATAATACTATTGAAATTTACTTAAAAAATCCCATATACCAATTAATTTAATATACGTGCCAATATATAGATTTTACTTTAGTGCCTCAATAAATATAATTGTAGTGAATAAATTTTTGTAACTTCATAATGAGTCTTCAACATAATAAGCAATAACCATTATGAATGAGAAGTTACATTTGTGCAGAATATGTCTTGAAAGCGAGGCTAAGTTGCCTATTTTTGATGATACAGAACCAGAAAGCAGTATCTTTTGTAAGCTCACTCTATGTCTGAATAACCAGGTGAGGATTTGTTTGTTGTTGAGGTTCTGTTTATATTGCCTATAAAAACATTAATAGTGTTAATCTTATTCAGGGTATAAATTAATACGTTTTTCTGTAGTACTGAATAATCCACATTTATATGAATATTAACAAAGTAAAATTATTATTTTCAACTTTTGGGTGTTAGACACATATTTTCTTTCTCTCATTTTTATGTAGGCACCCAGCTGACACACATCACTATGTATCGCAGAAAATATTGGTCCTACCAGCAAATTGACTATTTTGGATACTAAATTACTGTGCAAGATTTCTAACTCCTTAATTAAAAAAAAAAACATTTATTATGTATATAATGTCAGTATATGATAGTATGTCACTAGACAGTGTTGTTTTGATCCAAAATAAATTGTAGCCAACATTGTTCAGATCAAGTAATGAACGAAAATTACACCATACAGACTTAGAGGGTGGTAATATTGTGATAAATTGGAATAAAAAAGTGTCAAATTAGTCACTGCTTGATTCAGTGCTTGTAATTAAATTTAACTTACTATTCACAGATTGAGGATATTGAAGGGTACCCCAGGCATATATGTACAAACTGCAATGACACCTTGGATACAGTCTGCAGCTTCATTACCACCTACCGGAACACATGTAATATCCTACAAAATGACTGGCACTTTGTCAAAGAGGAAAACAACCATTGCAATAACAATGCCCAATCAGAAACGGAAATACAAATAGAAAAAGTAAAACATGAGCCTGAAAGTGACAACTACTGTATTTCCGACCATGAAGAAGATTCTATGCCATTATTGAAGTTGAAATTAAAAAAGAAAGTGAAAGAGGAGACAGTGAATACGAAAAGATGTAAAAAAAACTTTAGGGCAAAAGTGAAAAACACACAAGATGGCATAAACAGGATAGCCTCTTCTATACTAGAAGGAGAATTTGCATGGACTGGAGATGTATGGCGCATGAAATCAACAAAGCCGACATTACCTGAAAGTAAGCATACACCAGTGCAGAGGCAAAAGAAAATAAAAATACAGGTTCCCAAACCTAAGTTACCCCAGGCTCCATCTCCAAGACTATGTGACATATGCGGACAAGTCTTCAAAGATCAAGATAAATTAAGTTTGCATAAGAGAAAAGTTCATTTCAAAAATCCTATGAAATGTCCCAAGTGTCCGAGTCTTCTAGCATCTGAGTATTACCTGAATAAACACATCAAAAGGAAACATGACGCAGAAGGGAAAAGTTTTATATGCACAACATGCGGCAGGGGATTCGCATTTAAGGGTGAACTGACAAATCACAATAAAAATGTACACAACAAACATTTGAATCCCAAGAAAGTATTCACATGTAAAATTTGCAACAAAATATACAAGTGTGCCAAATCTGTTACTGTACATGAAAGATCTGTGCACACAGGACAACGTCCAGCAGTATGTACAGTATGTGGGGCCAGCTTTTACCACTATGACTACCTTAAAGAACACATGCGCCTTCACACTGGAGAGACTCCATTCAAATGCCCAATCTGCGGACGAGGGTATGCACAGAGGGGGAACATGAAGTGCCATTTACGGATTCACAAAATCTCCGAAGTAGATGCCAGCATATTGAGCAAACTAAAACCCAATTATTTAAAATTGTTAAAGGCGTAAGAATAGTTTAATAGGTCGACTGTTAATTACATTTTTAAATGCATAGATTAATTGAATTTTTAAAGGTATTGTAGCTAAAAAAAAATTTAATGACAATGTCAAATAAGAGATATGCAGTCGATAAATTGCATTTATAAAAGTACTATTTATTAAATGTTACATGCTGAAGCATTAACATTAGAAATTTTAGTGTGACCATTCAAAGATTTATCAGAGTTTAACTGGAACAAGAAAATTGAATTATTACAGAATATTCTGCTTATCATGGTCACAATACATTAAATTTGTATTGTTAATTATATTAGGTCAATGATATTACTATATTACGCTATTTTAAAAGTTTTATTAGTTAATAAGTAATTGTATTACAAAACAGAATTTAGTTCTTTTTTCAGTTTCAAGTTATAAGAGATGTGGGTATATTATTTTCTTCTATTTTTGTTCATCTTATCATAGTTTTTGTTTTACTTTTATCCTCTCGTGTACTATTACCGAAACAAGTGACGTAGTAACTAAACATAGATATAAATTAATTAATTTTATTACAATATTACAAGACTTACGGACGCAATTTCTTCCACTTTCTTTCATTCACTGAGTGAACAGAATACTCGCGTACATATAAAAGCACGCTATAAGCGCGCACAAGACGAATTGTTTGATTTTTTTTAATGTTATGAAGTAGCACATGGGTTTACAATCTACCTGCTGGTAATTAGATACTGCAGCCCATGAAAAAATTCGGCCATATGGCCAACTATAATTTTGTTATAGTTAAGATTTATTGAAACTTATGAATAACTAGGTTGTGTAACACCTTTTTATATAAATTTATCCTTGTTCTAAGATTATTTCAATATTACTTAAGTGCAATAGTTTTACTTTGTTGAACCTCGAAATTCTTTAAGTTTTTGGTATTAAACTTTTATGAAAATATTACGCTGCAAATATTATTTTCCACTGTTCCCATAAAATAAACATATAATATTGTGTTATTGGGTTTACATGTTTTTTTGTGATTTCGGGTTTGGTACTTAATTTAATATAAATAAATACAATTTCATTTTAAACTTTTCTAATACTGCTCTTATTTACATTTGTATTGGAAATCTTAATTACCTAAAAATATAGGGTTTTGTTAAAAATCGTCTTCACTTATCTTACATCCTGTCATTGATACCAGCATCACTTTCACAAGGACAATAATATCGATCTACATCTATAATAATAAGGAGGTAAAGTTTGTACATTTGGATGTAAGGCTTCTCCGTCTTCTACCAATAGACCTGGCCATAGATATTGTCTTTGTATAGCGCCAGCAAAGCCGCGGGCGCAGCTAGTTTAGTATAAACCAGTACATTTATTATATTCCAAATCACATTGGAAATCTACCATTTCCATTTCTAGACCGATCCAACAATTCCTTTAATGATGATGATATATCTCTAAAACACTTAAGTTTTTCCTCTTCAATGCTTGTAAGGTAGTTAACTTTGTTCATTTCAATTTCCTTTAGCCTTAACTCATCACCCTTCAGTTTTAACTCCAGCGCTTTTAATCTAAGTTCTTCGCTCTTCTGTTGAGATCGCTCTTTTTCTAATTCTAGTTTTGTCCTAGTCTTAAATTCTTCAAATGTTTCTTTTTCTGATTCTCTGCCTGAAATACATTAAAGAATATTAAAAAAAAATTAAACTAAGTCAGTAAATAACATAAAATGCATACATTATAAATGTATTTTGTAATATATAATATAATAAATATATATACATATAATTATCAATAAAATTATCTTTGGACTCAATTACATCTATTTAGTCATAGCAAAATCCTGTGTGACAGTAATTGGTCCACTAATATTCAAGACTAATTTCAATTCAATATGCACATGTCTCTTGCTTGATTCAACATGAGGAAAAGATAGACTTTATCTTGATAAGCATTACTCATTTTTTTTGCATAACTAGAAAAGTTTTATAGGCACTACTATATAAAATATAAAAAATAAATATATTATAAGTAGGCACTACTATATAAAAATATATGGTAATACCTATAATGAGGCACTGTTGTTGACATTGGTATAATACATGTTTTAAAAGACTGGGCCACAGCTATATGTGGCTGGGTAGCCAGTCTAATTATAAATAATTACCAAGCACACATCCACAGCTGTTACAGTAGGGTACTATATAGAGTCTCAATCACCCACCTTGCCCTGCCTTCTGCGTGACATTCTGTACATGGGGCTTCTGTTACAAAATAAATGTGTTTTCTATATACTCAGTCATAGACTTACCTTCATATTTTACTTTCTTCTCACTATTTACTGATTCATCAAAACCATCTGATTTGTCTCCATCTGAAACACCGTCAATTGTTTTTATGTAGTTAGTTTTACTGTATTACATTAAAAATCATTGTTTAAACAAGTATTAGTAAGTATATTGTTTGCCATGAAGTAAATTATAAGGAAACATAGGTTAAGAGTTGCTAAAGAAGAAATATAAATAATTGACCACTAGTCCTTGTCCTCACAAGTAGCACCGCATCTGTGGTTGGAGATGTCATGGGCTTACTATCAAGCAAATCCATGTGCTACTTCATAACATAAAAAAAACTTACCTAATGCACTATTACAATATGAGCGCCTATATTTTTTCTTCTTCCTAACAAAGTGCCTTAGTGCTGTGTTGTCTTCTTCATCAGAGTCAGCTTTGTCTTCATTAATGTCTTCCATGTACTCCACTGACATGTCTGTATTGTCTGGTGGCTCTACCTTGCCTGCCATTTCAATGTTGCACAGAATACTCGTGGCATTTTCAGTCAATGGGTAACCAATTACTTTCAATAGCCTCAGCTCAAGTGTGGTCAGTATCGGTGTGTGTGGACTGAATTCATACGTCTTTTTCTTAAATAATATATCTGCTTTCTTTTTTGTTTTATTCTTCCAATCAGCCCACATTTTACACCACTTATAAGCATTTTTACAAACTCCTCCTTCCACAGAGTTCAATTGAACAGCAATGCGCTTCCAGAAATTTTGTCTTGTTACGTTCGTGTAGTTCACGTTACCTTTTTCAAGAACTCCTTCCTCACTCAGCAAATCCAACAGAAGGGTCATTTGCGGAGGAATTACCCTAGTCATCATGAGAATGTTTACTTCACCAACTCGGGAATATAAACAGTATATCTATTACGAATATTAATTTTATGAATTACATAAATCACTGAGGCAATGTTAATCCCAAACGAAAACACGAACATTTATTATTCGTATTTAATTAAGTAACAAAGTCTAAAAAACAATCACAACTTTTTGAGTTTTGATAATTCTTAAAGCTGTCAAATACTATCAATATGATTTTGCTGTCATCATTATCTTTAAGCACATGCAACATTTTTTCAGTCATGATCCTGGGATACAACTAGTTTCTTCAAAAAGTTAACTTTTGAAACAGTAATTAAATCGAACTACTTTTATAATAATCTCTTTTTTAATGCATGTTAAATAACATAAGTATAATTTCATGGCCTTCTCCCTTTACATTATTAATAATTTTGCCTAGCCAACACTTGTATGTGGCATCTGTCAATTCGTCAGTGTCACTTGATAATGGTAACTTGTTACTTGTTTGTTGATTATTGATATTGCAAGTAATTATTGTGCGGTGTACGTTGGCGTGTTAACTTACTGTTTATTTTGATATTTCAAAAAAAATCAGTAACAATTTTAAATATTACTATTCCATAAGGTGTAAACATGTTACGTACAAAGATTTTTATAGCGCTAAGCACAATCGGTGCGATTGTAGGTGTATCGGCGTTTATATGCTTTTGCCTTGTTTACGCCAACGTAGAAGCTGGTATGTGGGCGTTACTGTCCGGTATCCATGCCTCCCTGGTGCTGTTAATCAACTATCATTACCTGAAGGAGTCGTTACATGTGAACTTCTCCCGGAAGTCAATGCAATATCTTGGTGATTTTGGCATGGTGGGCTTTGTTTCTGGTCTGGCCCTTACCTTTTTCTACTTGTTTCTGGAAATATACTACCAAGCTGATGTTCTACCAGTACAATCAAGTATAATCATACGGTTGATCTGGTCCTTTATGATGATGAAGTGGGGTTGCAGTCTCTACATAGCCACTAAACGCTACCTTCGGACCTACAATGATGATCAGCTGTTCTCAGAAAACCCTAACATTGAAGAAACATAGAGCTTAGATTAAGTGATTTTGTTAAAATATTTGAAATTTATTATTATTAGAAATAGATTAAGTACAAAGTCTGGTTCTATGAAAATTGTGAAGTAATCCTTAAAATTCATTCACATTATAAAATACCTGTACTTTTGTTTTGATTGTGATACCAGTCTTATTTGATTTGCACATGTGTATTGTTAATTACTAACAGTGATTAACAATTATATAATAAGGCTATGAACATGTAGTTTAACTAGTATTAACTAAAGGCAAAGGAACACCTATACTTACATAAGTGTTACTCTATAAAATTAGTTTTGCTTTGATTTAGTTAATCTCATTTTATTGCCTTATGGTGTTGTTTTTTACGAAATATAGAGTAACAAACGGTCATGCAGTTCACCTGATGTCAAGTGACCACTGCAGCCCATGAAAACCGTAACTGACTCAAAAAAGACCAATTGTTCTGTTTGAAATTGGTCATAAGTGTGACTACTGCTCCTGAGGTCTTAGATGGTGGCCTCATGTATCCTATGTCTGCCAGTTAATACTCCCGTCAAGCTGATAGACATCTCACATGAGCTATTTCACAGGAGAAAGATGTGTGGTGGTGATACTCACCCGGGCGAACCTGAATAGGTTCTACCACCGATAAATGGATACATCACAATCTTTTTTTCATATATATTCTTGTATTTGTTATTTTAGTGTGAATTAAAATTAAATGTAGGGTTACATGAGAACTTTAACAATTTGTGATATTTTTGGTTTATGTTGCTTGCAAACTACACCTTAATTTTTTTAAAAATTGGAATAGGTATATACTTAATTGGCATATTAAATGTTGAATGTAAAAGGTTGTTATGATTTTGTTATGATTACAGGGATTTTTGTTATTTATAAATAAGGATATTTATACAAAAATATTTTGCTTTTTTTAAATTCAAAACAAGTATTTTGCTTTAAAGGGTATTTATTGTATTAAAAAAGAATCTAATTAACCGAATCTAATCTTTCATGTAATTTAAAATTGATCTCGCTCTGAACATTTCTAAATATAATTATATATGGGTATCACTTGTTATTTAATGTATTGTATAAATATACAATAGTATATTGCAATACTGACAAGGTCTCATTGTGTACCCAAAAACTGAATTGTAAATTATCATAATTTGCTTAATAATAAATTTCTATTTGTATACCAATTCCACAGTCATTTATGGAATCTAAGGTACATATAAATGAGTTTTTTTATTATATTCCAGTTACATGAATGGATTTTAAAGATTATTATGATTTAATTGTAATGTGGAAAGTTAATTTAATAATTATAATTTCATTAGAAGTATTTAAAGTATTGAATACAAAAGGAAACTATCTGTAACGTAATTTATATGATATAATATGTACATGTTTAAATACAAATAAAACTTTTGTGGTAGACTTACTCTTTTATTTGTGTTTGACCAGTAACAACTTTGACTTATCGATGTCATAGACAAATTCAAATGCATCAATATATATTCCAGGCACGGAATTGGTTTATAAAATATATTGATCAATGGAAAAAGGAATGTTCGTCACAATACAATAACGAACCATAAGATTGCACTACTTTCGGTCTAGTTCAGTCAGTCACTACTGACTCTACACTTAACAGTGTTTTGTACTAATAATTATTTTTTAAAATTTAAATGAGAGTAGCAAACGGGCATGCGGGTCACCTGATGTTAAGTGATCGCTGCAGCCCATGACAACCGTAACCAACTTGTTACAGAACCATAGTTCTGTTCGAAGTTGGTCACAAGTGCGTTGCTACTCTTGAGGGCTAAGATGATCGTCTCATGTATCCAGTGCGTGCC
>DWIE01001581.1:0-10505 GCA_018248235.1 Choaspes benjaminii
ATGAATATACATACACATACACTGAAAAACTTCCCATAAGAACTCTCAAATGAAAATTAGAGTAGCAAACGGGCATGCAGTTCATCTGATGTTAAATGACTACTACAGTCCATGACAAGCGTAACCGAATCAATACAGACCTATCGATCTGTTCGAAGTCGGTCACAAGTGCGTTGCAACTCTTGAGGTTAAGTTGGTCGCCTCATGTATCCTGGGCGTGCCGGCTGCCATACCCTGATCTGCGCTGAAACACAACTCATAAGAGCTATTTCACAGCAGAAATAGGTGTGGTGGTGGTACTTGCCCGGGCGAATCTATCTGTAGAGTACAGTTTATAGAGATAAAGCATATATATTCCGAACGGTCAAACAAAACCACATCATATAGAACCTAATTTATCATTGATTTCGCTTTACATTAAACTCAGTAGTAGAACGGAGTCAAACATTTCGTACGTACATTGGTTGGTACAAACATATGATTTTGTTGTAATCTTTTAGTCGTATTTACCAACTGTAATAGTTAGCTGATGTCGTCTTATTAATACGTCTCCTTTACTTTATGATTTTCCTAGGAACTCCTTAATGTTTCGAATGGAAATTTGGCGCAGTGGCTCATCTCATTTGATTATTCATTATTATAGTTGGATTTAAGCAGGATAATCTACTAAGAACAAAAACAATTAAACTGTAAAAGTAAAAAGTAATATTTATGAACAAAGTAGTGTTTGCTATTTTCTGTTCCCGTTGCTCCTAATCCTGCCGGGGATTATCGTGGTCAGCTACTTCCAGCACCAGCTTAAGCTTAACTCGAGTATTAATGAAATATCACCAAGAGCTCATTTAAAATTATATGTTTGTGTATTTTTATACTTGTCATTAAATAACATATTCTCTTTTACAGGTAAGACAAAACAAACCAGCGAAGAATCAGTAAGTACTATTAGAAAAAGTCATAAACTTTAATCATTGTTTAAATTTTACGATTCAACCAGTCACGCAAACGTCTTTAGTAAGTCGTATATATGATCAAAGTTTCCCTTTAATTAGAGTTTAGATGCGGATTTGTAAGTTTTTATGACGGCATTCCGGGTTACGGGCGTTTAAAAGCTGCGACGTCCATCTTACTTGCCATATCGTTTTGGCTCGGCAATATCCGCTTAATGCTTCCAAACTGTACGGGAACCGTCTGCCGCCGCGTAAGATCGTCGCCAGTTGTGATCAGGAGATCTAAAGCGGATCGAGGCGGTGCTAAAAATATACGAAGGCAAATAGGGTGGGGTAGGCTGGTAGGTAGAACGATGAAACGTTAACAGGTCGATTATGCGAGCCCATCAAGTAGGTACTCGAGCGGCCCGGGACCTCTCCGACCGCGTGCCTAATGACGGGTCACGCATTTAAATAGGCTGCTTTCGTTCCAATCGCTTATCGTATACATATTCACATGAAATTCATTTCCATCATTTCGCATGCAATTTGAATCGGTCGAAGCGGTTCCTATGTGCCCCGCTACTAGCGTTACGCATTTTATTCCCAGCGAGTAAACAGGCTGATGTATTCGGACGTCGATTCAACTCCATGATTATGCGTTGCTGTAACTATTGAATTCAATTTGCTGAATTTAGCGTCGCTCACTATTAGCCAGGTCGCGATCGGCTGTAATTGTATTGCCATTGTACTAATTGTTTTTCATATCTATGGGCGTTATCGGAAATGAATATAAATAATTTACACCTGAATACTCTTAGTACAAATTCAATTTATTTCGTTTTTAAATTTCACAAACCGTGAATATAACGCTCAGAATCAGAAGGCATTTTTAAGTGTTCAATGATGTTAAAGAATTCTTTGTCTATAGTTCTGCTAATGCAGCTCAACTATTCCATTGAACCTAAGAAAATCTTTCCCCATATTTATCTGATTGTTTAAAGAATCAAATTATATTATGACGCATATTAACTTACCCCAAAAATAATATTACTTTAGAGGTCCTGATGTGGAATACCTATACCTATACCTATGGGTAACAAGCACTCAAATATTAAAACTTGGCTGGCAGTTGTCTTGTTAGTCGCATCCGGTGGCGAAGGGTGTTGGTGGTAAAAACTACACGAAATTAAGAATAAAAAATCCAAAAGAACTAACTTTTCCCGAGATGAGACCCAGTTCGCCTGATTTTTCGTCGTTGTAAACTCCTATTGTGTAAAGTTCATTAAAATCGTTGGAGCCACGATGAAGAGTTCTTATACCTACCAACAAAGAATTGCTCGCTAACAGTGCAGCATTTCAAAACAAATATTAATGACTAGCTGTTACGCGCTAGTTCGTTCGCGTGCTGTTAAACAAAAGACATTATCATCAAAGGTTTTTATTGCATAATAATAATAATAATAATCCTACAATCTTCTGAGGTACTAGTGAATAAGAACATATATAACTTTAAACCAAGTACATTATCTAATTCTGAAAATTACATCAAGTCATTGAAGATATAAATATAAGTGGGAGGTGGGATTACCTTTTAGTGGGTGTAAGGTTTATACACGAATTAAATTCTGTAATTAAAACCGCTGCACTTAAAAGTGCGCCGCTTTTATAAAATTGTATGAAAAGAATAATACGATGCGAAATAATAAAGACCGGCCAAGTGCAAGTCGAATTTGCGCATCAGGGATTCCGTAAGACCACACAATATTTTTGTGATGTCTTTACGTTTTTATTAAGAAATCTTTTACATCGGGATCATTAAGTAGCTTTGTATCAGTAATTAGTAAGTTAATAATTGATAATGTTATACTTTAAGAATTTGCATTAAAAATTACACTAAGATTGCTGAGTATGATTATTATTATTACATTACCTTAAAGCAAAACCAAGGTTGAAAAATCGCGTATTTGTGCATAGATATACAAAACGATTATTGTTAAATCTTTTTATTTTTTTATATGCTATCACAATATAAGCATGGATGATTATAATTACGGAAAAGAATAGCTACTAAATAACACATTAATGGAAGGGCAGCTTGGCGTAAACTTAATAGTTAGGTTCGTCACGATTTACGGAACCACAATATTTTTTTCTTTTATTATCTATTAAATTTTCAGGAAGCAATATCAAATTACAATTGTTATAGAAAGAATAGTGCGTTGCTATTTTTGTACTCGTATGAAATAACAAATTATTGGAGTGTCCTTTGATTTCGTTAATTATTTGGTTCGGGCGTTCATGTTGATGTCAGGACTAAGATAGATTATAAGGCAGATTATGGGTCCATTATTGAATTAGGATACTGAAATAAGACAAGAATGATAGCTGCGAGGAATTAATAAGAAGAGTGCGTAGTTTCTTTACCATGTGTTCCTTTTTGTATTGTATTTCCCGATTACATATAGATATAGGAGTTGATGGTTTGAAAAAAAAACATCTCGTAGCGTCTTGAGACTAACATGTTTAACGAAACAGTCCTCGAGGTCAGGAAATATTTTTAAATTTATAACAGTAACGATAGCATACAATACATGGGCTGTTTTAATAAATATAGTTATATTCCTTTTTAACATCAATATTGATTATAATCAAGTATCTACTAGATTATACTTATAGAGATCAGTTTAAAATTGCTTTCCAAAAAAATTGCTTGTTCACTTTCCCATAATGACTTGGCTTTCGCAACTCACTGTCTGTGGAAGTAATTAACTGCCTGACTCGACATAAGTGTAACTAGGTACGTAAAAGGCTTCTCTTGATATCTTTATCTTAAAGAAATCTAAAAATACAATAAACTGTAAGTGAGGCGTGAAACATGAATACGTACCACGATCAAAGTAATTAAAGGAAATAAGGAAATTATAAGAAAGTCCCTGGTTCTTACGACTTTGCTTATAAATTGTAGTCAAAATTACAAAATATTAATAAACATTGATGAGCTTGAAGCAAAATCTATGGTTAATTTGCGTTCTCAAGTTGTGATGCTCATGGCTACCCTTAAATGATTTTGTATTTCTATTTTAATTAAACGAAAAATATCGTATGATTAATTGTTTTCATTTATTTTCGCAAAATCGAATCCATCCTAACAACAGATTCCGGTTTTAAGGAATACCACAAAGATGTCAGAACCATGTAAGAACAAAGGACTTCGCGGTCGTAAAGACAGGTTTCGGAATGATTCGTGTAATGGATGAAATCCTTTTAGCGGGTACATTAGCATGGGATTGTAACGTGGCTGCAGGGCGGAGGCGAGTTTCAGTCGTCATTGTTTGAGGCGGTAATTTATATTGTGCTTTGCGAAATTAGCGCAGCCGCTGCCACCAGCTCAGGTGCCACCGTGCGCAATTACCAGCAGGATTTACTCTGCGGTACACGGCCTTTTACTAACACGGCTAATCTATTGTGTAATCGTCGTGGCCATTAAAAATGCATTACGATAGTATGCGGCTTCATTTAATTTGTCCAATCTGCCATCTCGTCCCTTTCATGTAAACTGGTGACAGCCTACTTCGTGTTGTTTTGCTGATGTGTCTTATCTATTGATAGTTATACATGATTGGTTTATGGTTTCATGAATGATTATGATTTTATATGCAAAATTGAAATTCGATATTGAGTGAAAATTGTATTTATTATAATATCAAAATCTGCTCATAGGGAAATGCTGTTTCCTAAGTAAATTTTACAATATATTTAAGGACATGTTTATCGGTAACATGTTATTCTAATGATCAATAGGTTAGCGCCCTAGTTAAGTGATGTAGGGCTAGTCTAAAAGTAATTTTATTTGTATTCATTTTATACCTGAATAATAAAGTTCTCTACCACGCAATCTACAGGATATTACGTTCTATGCAAAAAGCAGTAGCTTGTGGATTCTCATTAGTATTTTATAAAGCTCTACTTCTAAAGTTTAATAACTTCTTACCTATGTTTATATATTTTAAACGTAATACAGAGAAACGGTTATTTATTCTTGAATAGAGTAAGAGCTTATTAATTAGGTTCTCCGGTAGTGTGATGTGAATAATGTTCTGTATGCCTGGATTAACTAGTCGTGTAATCAATCTCAGTACTTGCGTTTTCTCTCTCTTGTTCATTTTATTGTGTGAAAAGTCCTGCAACATCCATGAAGGCATAAGATCATAGATATTTTATTATAATTATAAAGATAATATATATGTTATTTTTTAACTTCATAGGTAATTTTAATATAGTATTACAAAACATAATTTCATTACAAAACAAGTATATCTTTGGACTTAACTACAATGTAAATAAGTTGCCAAGAACATGAATCTATTTTTAAAATGTAGACGGCATTTATTGCTCTACTTCTGAAGGTAATTAATCCAGGCAAGGCGAGAAATTCTGTTTCAAGATAGACTAGCTCAAACGATGTTTGTCGGAAATTCTAAACATGTCAAGTTGCTGGGTAAAGTTTCGATATCGGGATCTAGACTACTTACTGTTGCTACGTCACGCCGCCAGAAACTACGACGTAGCGCTAGCTACAAAGATTATGATAATGCATTTAAAGACTTCAGTATGTCTATCTATGGTAACTTAGGAATATAATTAAAAAAATAAATATTTTTGGATAAGATTACTTATTTTTATAAATGACTGTGGCCTTATATGTTGAAGGCATGCAGCATTAAAAGTATATTGTGTCTGTTCTCAGAGCACTACAAAAAAAGAACGTATATTTCACGGCGTGAAACAATTACAGTCGGGTTCAAGGTGTAACGAAAACTAATTTGAGGTTGTCTTCCTAAAGCTTAATAAGGAATATTCTCTTGTAATATATTCTTTCGGCCAGGGAAGGTAGACAAATACACGAAATTGCTCTATTTTCTGCGAGTGCGATGTAGGTACATGTAATATATGAAATTTCTCAAGAAATAAGTAATAAATGAGTATGCGTCAAAACTATTCGTGCTTCATATGTGCAAATTGAATTCTAAAATTAGATATAATAAAGTTATTTAGAATAAATATAATTCCGACTATGGCTTTACAGGTTTTTTTTTTACTTCAATTGGTACGATAAAACGATGTAGAATATTATTAAGGAGATATTGATATTTCTTTGGTTATTCTCTGTATAAATTGTGCAATTTTTTGTACAAATATTAATGAGTGAAGTAATAACCGATACTGCAAGCACGTTAAATAAGAATATTATAAGAATTACATAGTTTTGGAACAACAAGAAAAAGCATTACTAAACAGTTTTTAGTGCCCATTATTATTTTGCGTCCCCATCGTATTCAATATTTAACGCATTCCCATTACAGTTTTCCTGTTTATAAATATCACAATGGAAATATCAACATTAACCATTAAACAAATGTATGAATTAGTTTACCGCTTATGCGTGTTTTAATGCGTTTGTATTTTGCTTTAATTTGTGTTCGGAGTCTACGAGCCGAATCAAATCGCCGTGAATTTGTAGCATTGTAAGCGCGTCGCTAATTAAAACTTACGAATAATTTCAGTGCTTTAGTACGGACTTTTAAAATAATACAGACCAAACATAAAATCTGTTTACTTTTCGCATTCCCGTTTTGCTCGTGGTAAATTTTCAAATCGTGTAATGCGTCCCTTTTTCCTCTTTTTGCGGTAATCGTGACAGCTCCGAGTTCTCCCCGGCGACCATTTATAACGAGTTTTAATCGTGACACGGAAATTAGTTATATTATGCGTCTATCCACCTCAACGGCCACATTATATGGCTATTAACTCGACAACTCTCGGGTACGCTACGGATATAAATCATTAGAACAGAGAGGAGCTCGTTATAGTGATGATATAATATGTATGTTAATAAACGTAGAATGAACAGCTTATTTGGTGAAGGTATTTATTGTATCATGTCGAGTCGTGTTACGAGGAATTGCGAGATGGTATCGATCTCGTTAGGGAGCAGCGTTGCGAACAAATTACCGTTCGATTTTCAATTGGGATTTTCTATTAAATTTACTCCCGGAATGCCGGGAGCTTACTGACTTGTTGTTACAACGTTTCAGAACATTTTTTTCATTTCAGCGATCATATAATATAAACAATCGCATTAAACATGTTACACTTTCATACATTTTACTAATCTAGAAGCAATTTATGTTGGTGTCGACAACGTTAATATGAAATATTAAGGTTTTTGTATCTCCATGGCTGCCAACTGACAGACTAAATTGTTTTTAGCATTGAATGCCACAATTTTGAATGTGTAGATACCGTAGAAAAAATTTGCACCCAGGAATTATACTACTGTTTCAGACATGTTTACATGCACTTTGTAGTGTCCCTGAAATAGTTAAATAATTCCTTTATTTTAATGAAATGGCACCTTACACACAAAATAAGTACAAAAAGTGACTTATTTGACTGATCTTAACATAAATCAAGTTGGTTGGGTAGAATTGAAATAAAGTGTCTTACCTTGTTTATCTTGCAGCTATTAGTCAAGTTAAAAGCTCTTACTAGTATAGGGCCGAGAACAAAATGTTCACAAGGCTTGTCTAAACGGTAATTCCATAATTTATTTATAGACTTTCCATCCTCTTTCAGAGAGCCAATCGTTACTTTAGCCTGTATAATAAACGTTACACTCAGTATAGGTAGGGAGTCTTAATACAAGATAAATTATAGTGAAGGTCCAGTAACGTATAAAAATAAATTTATTAGCGTTGGAATCTATCCAGGTTCGCCTGGATGCCACCACCACACCTATTTCTTTTGTGAAACAGTTCTTCTGAGTTGTGTCTCAGTTTGAAGGATGTGAGAGCCATCACACATGATACATGAGACCATTTTAGATCTCAGGAATAGCAACGCACTTATAACTTTAAACAAAACAATGGGTCTGATTTTAGTTGGAACAATGGCTCGGTTACGCTGGTCATGGGCTGCTGTAGTCACTTAATATCAGGTATACTGCATGCCCGTTTGCTATTTTAATTTTCATAAAAATATATTACAGATGTAACCTATTACAATCATTTTATCTTTACCCAGCTTATAAAGTAAAGTGGTGGTAATAAGTGTAGTGGGTAAGCTATATGCACACCGACATTATATGTTTAAAATTAGAAATTAATTATAAGCTTATAAAATGTTTACTTCATTATTATTAGTATATATTAGTTTACTCTTACTAATACTATGACTGTTAATATTATTCTTCAAATTAAGTACTAACTTTATTTGAAATAAAATATGGGACAACAATATACTAACCTTTGTTACGGGACAATCGTTTGGTATATCGAGAATATAAATAACGTCCGACATGTTATGTGCGCTTTCAATACGAACCATGCCACATTCGCCCCTCTTCGGACCTTTACAGGTTTCATATTTCAGCCAATCCCACTTATACGGGCCCTGAGGTTATTTACCAAAAGAAATAAAGATTGATTTTATAGGCCATCGTTACCTTTTAAGCCCTCAGAGACTTGGGGTTCTTTATCGAGACTATCAAATTAAATTGGTAAATTGAATGCAAAACTGATAGGAGAAAAGTGATGCAATGCTGTATATTTAAGGCATTTTAATGTTCGAATGCGATGTGGAAATTCCCTTTGTCGGATGTACGTGAGTTTGGATCTACTGACCCGGAAAATTGTATCTGTCCCGAGCAATCAATCAATTTTGCAGCTACAAGTAGGTATTAAAAGCTTTGATAAATGGTCTTTGTTAATTTAATTATGTTGGATTTTTAATTAAAATGTTTCTTACGTTAGTAGTTGCCATTCAGTCTCCACTTGTGAAAAATATTTAAAATTGTTTATGTATTATGAATTATTTTTTCTTATTTATTTAAGTTTTGCTTAATAAGTCACTGGAACAATTTATTAATTGATCGTTAGAATGGAAAACTTTCCATTAGTCAGGGCGACTAAACCTGTCGGTGTTTTATTGTAAATCATTCAAAGTATGATATCTCACAATATATAACTCCCTATAGCTCCCTATATCTAGAGAGTTAGAACTTTGTTTAATATTATCTGTTACGAAGTTAAATAGTACTTACAAAGTTTTCTGAATTCGTCTGGTACAATCCCATTGGAAGGAGAAACAACAGTGTTAAAATATATTTATCGTAACTCATGTCAAGTTAGATAACTTTATATATTGAATACTGTTGTCGCGCGTTCGTGTTATTAAATATTAAAAAATACAAAAATGAGAGCTCGGATTAAAGAAGGGACGAAGCGGCAATGTTATCTGTTAATGATCTTTATTGTTACACCAAAATGTAATTTCCGGTTTTTCAATTTTGTTCACTAGTATTCAGTCATTGTAAAAATACACAATCATTCATATAATTAGTAATTTACTTCAATTAAATACGAGTACTTACCTAATTTTAAATATAATAATATTGAGTTCAGGTCCTCTGCGCATACAAAATGTTTGACACATCCGACTGTATACAATATAATAATAATAGAGACATGTAATATTTATAATTTTCGATGTTATGTTACCCCTAACTGAAACAACTCAATTGATCTCAATATTTTTCTTATATATAGAATGGACTTCCAAAATGAACATAAGCTGTATGGTGCTTGTGGTGTTTTTGTACAGAGCGCGAGACCAGCACGGCCAGTTCATTAAAAAAATGTGCATATAATTATGTATGTATACATGTCTTCACGGCATATCAATTATTTTTTTACAATCTAATTTAAATTTTCGAATCAACATCTCTAAAAACACTCCGATACCTAATTTCAATCTTCCACTTATCTCTGACGGTTCTAAAGTTGGACGCGTTTGAAATTTGTATGGCGGCCATCTTGTTCTGTCATTTTGACAAAATTTCATGTCTGTTGTCAAATTTCTCGAAACCCTTCAACTTTAGTTCCGTCATTTTCCCCCAGGGTTATCAGACCCGGCGGTGATATGTTACAAGAACAAGTCATATGATTTTTTCTATTCTGTACTAAATACTCCACTACGTTGGTATAGAAGTTTCACTTCAATTAATCGGTTTGTTTGTACAGAATAATAATTGTAGTTCCGCAGCAATGATGTAACATATATTCGACACTTCTGAAGCAAATCTTATTTATTCATGAGCCACTGTGATAAGATTCGTCACAATACATTATTTCTCCTATTGACTGGTCCTTGACAGAGTATGAAATATCGCGGGCGGAGTTGAACGACCTATAACCGACCTAGCTCATAGAGTATGTAAGTGGCATGAAACATGTGTAGTACTGTATTAGTTACTTCGAGTTGTATAAGTTACTATTTTCTTTCTACACTTGTCTAAGATACGGTATGCACGTTTCGCTATACGGTACTGGAATGTAATAGTTGTTTTCGATTATACTCACATGTGTAGGTACCCAACTGCATATAAAATTACGAGTATTCCATTCTTGACTGCCTGACTTAGTTTTATACAATGTATAGCTGCTCTAGAGAGAATGTTGAAATTTAAAATGTACGTAACTTAAAGGTAGTAGGGGTGCACTCAGAAATAACCCAGAA
>DWIE01001582.1:0-10504 GCA_018248235.1 Choaspes benjaminii
ACTGTTTCACGGCACAAGTAGGTGGTACCAACTCAGTCGAATATATTCATGTCCATCCGTAAAGTTATTTCAGACACGAAACAAATTAGAAAAAATCATCTCGCCGCGGGAATCGAACTCGCAATCTTACGTTTCGTAAAGCGGATCGTCACCGTGTGCGTCACGGGGGTCGTCGCGTTTTCTAAATATTGTTTAAACATAAAGATTAGTTTCTTACTAGTGAATGTTAAATTACTAGTAAAGTTATTTGAATAAGCTAATAGAACAGACAACATTGCAAATCTTTCATGCAATAGTTATTTTATGTTTAACAAAGTATGCCATACAAGTGCTTTGTGATCAGACTGACTTAAATCAACAACTATCTTATATCTCTGCAGTGGAACAGCCATTCCGACATACAATATGGTGTTCTCACTACTTGTGTTTCAGTGGAGTGTGTGATAGTCAGCACACCGTTTAATCAATGTCCTTAAGAGTAGCACCACATCTGTGGTTACATATATCATGTGCTGTAGTAGCAACTTAACATCAGGTGGACTATAAATCCATACACTAACTTATAACATTATCTATGTAGCTAAGAAAACCTTAATCTAATTTTTAGCAATGACACAGAATAAAAATAATGGAAAAAGGCTCTTGGGAAAAACTTGTGGCAACATTTATCAATAAATAGATGAGTTGACAAACTGGAATGATATTAAACATGGCCTAAATGCAATAGCCTGAATGTATTTGGAATTTAATTGAATTACACCTGAGTTGCAATGTTTTTCCCTGCAGGCGTTGTTTTTAATTATTTTCTACTACCGGTTATTACATTCTAAAGCATACCTCTTGCTAGTGGTTCTAAAAGAGTTTTATAAGCTTCGTTTACTAAAGATGAATATTTCTCTGATATTTCTTGCTCTTCTTTGGGCTTTTGAGCAAATTTGTCTGGATGTAAATATCTTTGTAGATTTTTATATTTATTTGCTAATTCATTTTCATCCAAGTCATAAGTTTCGTTAACTCCAAGAACTTTGAAGTAGTTGTCTTTGCTATTTGGTTTTTGGAGTGTTTTGCAATTGGAGCAAAATAAATTTGCTTCGAAACTGTTGACGCTTTGCCCACAGGACCAACAGGAGATAAGCCGGCATTGACGGAGAGTGTTTTTCACAGCAATGTTCAATATAAACTTTCCGACACTCATAATTTTTCCGTTTGTAAATTTTCCATGAAAAAATTGCAACTAGTTTTGTTGAATTTATGTCAACTTCAG
This sequence comes from Choaspes benjaminii, assembly GCA_018248235.1. Taxonomy (NCBI): domain Eukaryota; kingdom Metazoa; phylum Arthropoda; class Insecta; order Lepidoptera; family Hesperiidae; genus Choaspes; species Choaspes benjaminii. Next base: position 1,265 of record DWIE01001582.1, read on the forward strand.
GAGGGCTCAGGATGACGCATTAAATCTTACGAAACCATTATACAACAACGTAAAAACTTAAGTAATTATAATGAAAAGAATATATCAGTACTTGTGTAATCGTCTAGATGCATTGTCAATGTCATTGTATTTTTTTACAATCAGCTGATTTTTGTTGGTACGTTCCAACTTTCGTCCGATTCGCCATAGTAGTGCTCAAGCTGAAAAATATTGAATGCATTTCACTGTATAAAATACATTTTAAATTTAAAGTTATTTATAGGGAAAACTATATAAAATGAAATTAAATCTTTTCGTTAAAATACTTATGAAATGATATTTCTTATTATATAACTTTGATTAATTTGTACAAATAGTTGATTTAAAAATACATGGGTGATGTAACATAGAAGTGAAATAAGGAGTGTTTTGGCGGGATTCTTCCGATTGTCATGTTCGGAGTTATGTTGGTGTTATTTAAATAGTTTACGTTGACTTTAGTGTGATAAGTGGTGATGTTGTCATATTAAATGATTGTATAGGGTACTAATGATGTATAACCACAACATTGACTTATTTGCAGTGCGAAAATTGGGTATATTTTTCGGGTCTCTGGCTCAGTCAATTTCAAACTCTGCAAGCTGGCAGTTGGAGTTTCACGTCAAATACTCCAAGGTCAATATTAAAATGTTCATCACCGACATTTTGATATTATCATCTTAAAATGAAGAAACAATGAATATAGGCTGTATAGCAAGACGCCGAAGCCATAAATGTTTAATTTTAAAAAAAGAATTATAATGACAATTGACATTCCCGTTCTGACATTAGCTCAACTAACAGATGACATCGAAGATTTCTAAGTGTTTTTCATAAATACACAACACAGAGTATCATTCGTTTATTGTACTTAGTTTCTATATACAGTTAAACATGGTTTCATACTTTGCAGCCGATCTGACGAGTGAAGGAACCAACTTTCAAAAGGAGATCTCCAAAATGATGCACGGATTCGGCGACAATCCTAACCCTAACGCGGCGACAGTGGTGTTAGTAGAAAATATAGTTTTACAACAACTTAGATACCTCCTGCAAGAGGGCCTGAACTATTCCACGATGAGGGGAGGTAAATCCATATCAAACTACGACATAATATACATAATGCGGAAGAACCCATTGAAGTTGAAACGTTTGTACGACTACCAAATGAAGTTGGATCAAATAGACACGAATATTGTCAAAACAGACTCCAACGACCTTACTGGACTTTTGGAGGAAAACAAAAAGGAACATTCAAGGAGGAAAAAGCGGACGCACATAGAGTTTATTAAAGAGTTTGATGAAATGGACGAAGTTAGTCAGATCAAATTCGACGCCATAGATTATATACGGAAGCTTCGAGCAGCTAAAATAACAGAGTCGATGCCGTTCGAAAAATATGAAGCTTACTACAAAGCTCGGTGCGTTTCTTTCCGTGCAGGCAACGCTTTATGCAAGGGTTTTTCCAAATTAGAGAGATGGATCAATCCGACAAAGGAAATTAAGATTTCCTATTCAGCATTAGAAGTGATATGCTTCCTAGCTTACGAAACAGTCGCTGAGGTAGTTGATGCGGTGTTCTTGATCAGGCAAGATGCTAAAAAGAGAACCGGAGACCCTTTCAGCAAATTCGAAGGTGGTAACTTCTGTAATCCTATCAGCTTGAGTAATGCTGTGTACATCAAGTCGGGGTATGAGGGAGTATCAGCAATAACTGTAGCGGAGGTTAGAGAGGCGTTACGGAGATTCTACTCTCCTCAAAGTGGAATGAACGGTCTCTTTCATAGAAACATGAATTTAGATCTGCCTATTAGATACATTGCAATATGAACTATAGTGAATATTCAAATGTATACAGAAAGTATATCGCAGGTCACATGGATAATTGAAAATCCGAATAATCGAAAATGTAATTAATAAGTTTGATAACAAGTTATCAAAAATTGTTTGTTTTTCATGAACTGTTTTTGATGAACATAGTCTGAATGTTTAACACAACAGCAATGCATTTGAGTTGCCGCTAGTTTTGAAGAATGTTTATGCATTTAAAAAAATTTAAATTAGAGCAGCAAACTGGCATGTAATTTACCTGATGTTAAGTGACTACTACAGCCCATGGCAACCATAACGGGCTTTAAATAGATCCAACATTCTATTCAAATGTGTTAGCTACACTCTCGAGGGCAAAGTTGGTTGCCTCATGTATCCAGTGTGTGTCTGATGCCACTCGCTTCAGTGTTTAACCAACACAGTAGATTCTCGTAAATTTATATTAGTTTATTTTTTTCGTATTTTATGAAATGCCAACAATGTGGCTGTTGTTGTATGAGCAAGTATCCTTAAAACACTATACACTTAAGTATTCTCATTGTTCTACGTTAATTTATTCGTTCATAATAGTATTATTACTGTTAAAATATTTAGATATCTGTTACGCATCCCAACACATAGCATAGCCCTAGCTTACCGGACAGCGCTCGTAACGTGAGAAGCTGACAGCGCATTCAGCGATACCACATTTCGTGGGAATGTATGGCATTCCGAGCTCTCACATCGACGCGGCCTCACTACTTTAATATGTAGGCAATTTTAAATGTAAGATTAAATTATTGAAATATGTAATAATGACTGAGTGTTTCTGCGACGTCCAGCCGCTTTTCGAACGTACTTTTGATTAGTAGGTAAATCGACAGGAATTTTGTTTACGTCCAAGTTATAAGCTCGGATAATAGGATCGCTAAGGATAATAATACTCTGTTTTATCTTAAACCCCTAGCTAGCAACATAATCAAATAATGTGTATAAAAACATGATAGAACAAACACCTACGAATCTAATGCTACGATGTCTTGTTGATCTAGCTTCTAGCGCCTAATGGCCGAATGTTTAACGTGTAATCTGAAGCACTAAAAGGGTTAAAACCTCAGGAGAGCAGGCTTATTATTATCAAAATAAATAAATGAATAAAATAAAAATAAAATCAGCCTTTTATTTCTCGCGAATTACCTACCATGCCGTTTTTTGAGCCCAGGCCCAGGCAAGTTGAGGCGAGGTTTCACACACTCGCTATCATTCCCCTTTCCTCGTTTAACTTAAATTGCAACTATTATAGTATCACGGGTGGTAGAATATGAATATGTCCGACTGGGTCGGTATCACCGTCACACCTATCTGTGCCGTGAAACAGTAGTGATTGCGCTATTCGTATTTCGGTGTAAGGGTGCGATAGCCAGCGTACGCAGAACACGAGGCGTTCCATCTATGTCCTCAAGAGTAGCACCGCATCTGTGATTACAGATATCATGGGCTGCAGTAGCTACTTACCAGCAGGTAGAATGCATACCCGTGTGCTACTTCAATACATAAAATAAAAAATCCTGCAGTTTCCAGAAGTACTATAAAAGTATCACCAGTGGAGCGAGTTAGGTACTCTAAAATTCGTGTAATATAAATTTGACAATACTTGAAGTGGAAATAAAAATTTCTCGTTCCGTGAACTCTTGGCTTCGTAAACTCTGAAGATATATTTCTATGCCGGTATCTTTCTTGGGATTTAAGAGAATGTACTTAATAGAATTTAATAAAATGACGAAAATTTACGAATCACATTAAAGTAATGAATTGAAGGTAATATTATAAAAATATTATTAGTAAAAATCATGTTACTAAGGACGTAATTTCATAATCAAACAATATTCAGTTTCCATAATATGCAACTCATAGCTTTAGTTCCTCAGTAAGTGTGTATTTATTTGTGTGCAACGTTGTAATGTGCAATTCGTGTTCCATCGCTGTCACCAGTCTCCTCATCATCCCCAGTCCCCTCAGGTGCACATTAGAAGTCAGATCAAAACAAGCATTATTTAAACGTTCTCTCAGCGTACGTGCGCATATGTTTGTGATTTTTTGCATGTGTAGGTGCGGCCGGTGTGCTTGTGTGTGAGTGTGTCCGTGTTCATGCGTTCACGCGCGCGTGCGTGTGTGTGTGTGCGTTATTTAAGCCACGAGTATTTTAATCGCAGCACACGTCCATCGTCGTGGGGCTTATATCTGTTAATTTATTGCCGTATTTTAATTGAGAGCTGCATCCCGACAGTCGGTCCGTCGGGCATTCAATGTAAATGCGATTTCAAAGTAATGGCCTCGCCGCAACTGCCTCTCCGCTCTCCGCGCCTCGCCTCTAGAATTACTACTAATGAATGCTAATTCCGCTCCAGGCTTCATTATAACAGCTAGTAAAATATATTTTTGCATTGGCTAATTGGCTCGCCGGCCCGGCCGCGGCTTAGCAACACCGCACCGGGCAGATTTATTGGCACTTCGCACGAGAGACACTGCTCCACTTACCGGCTAATCGCAACTGTAATCCGATATCGATGCCGTAATCACTATCGCCCATTAATAAAACTCGAAACAAAGTAATGCAATCGATATGAAGTTTGTATTGTGAGTAGCAAATGACTGTCCGGTCGATCGGTTAACATGTACAATTATTTCATATGGTCATCAATTTATTTTCTTGCAAGTCACGTGCGAAAGCAACATGCGCGGGTCGACCGGCTCTATTATACACGCGATGTAATATGACTCTTGCTTTATTTACTCCTGCGTCAACCCGTTTGTCAGTTTCGATGTTACATTACAATGGTTCGGAGTTTGTGCCCTAATAGGATCACTGCGAATCGAATCCATGTTTTTTACGGGCAGTTAATGCGACGCAATTCGACCGGGGTCCCGGGTTCAGTAGCCGGCGCTGTAGTTTTTGCTGAGAAAAAACGGAGGACAGAGGAGAGGACAGCGATGTTAGGATAAGCGGGTGCGCGTGCGCCGAGCCGCGGGAGGGACATAAATCGGGAGTAAAAAGCTGCCGTCGCTCGGTGGTTTTTGCCGTTTCTTGTTATGCGCATTCCGCTGTTTTTGCGGGACACGTTCCCGACAAACGAGGCCGGGCGAGGTGCAGTTTTTGCCGGGGAACAATGGTCGGGAGCGATGGCAGCCGTGATTGCGCGCGCGCAGGCGGCGCGGCGGATTTGCATGCGGCGGCCAATCGCGGCGCGGCCACGCCCTCTCCGGCCTCCTAGGCACTCCGCACTCCCCCCATTGCCCCCCACTGCCCCACTCGCACGCGCTATCGCCTAGCGCAAATGAACCTAACGAGTGACATGCCCATTGTCTCGCATCTCGACCATTAGCGTCCAGCCTCCGTCCGCTCCGCATGCCATTGACTGCATTAAAGATTATCGCGGCCGAGATAAACTTTATCGATGTATTATTCTAGTACAGCATGTATGATGTATTATGTGTTATCTCAACATTGTTGCCGACCTACCTCAACCTGCTGTTAATTAAGCTAGATATCATAAATAAATAAACTTAAGCCCTTTTTTCAACTTACCTTCTACCATATTTTACAGATACATACTTTTATATGTATCTTATATAACCTTATATCGCGGCATTATTACTGATATTACATTGATGATAGGTCAGTCAATATCAGCAACTTCCATTTTCCCTGTTGTGAAATACATAGTTTATACTCCAACAACATGTCATGTGTGACATCGGTAACCGATGTCACGAACATTCTGTGTATAAATCCTGGATTCCTTCTTTTCCTGTCAATTGTATGTCATTCAGTTTATGTTCAGAGTAAGATTAACCACTATAAGTATTACAGTTTACATTAAAATGTTCTCTGCTTCACATTTCCCTGTTGGCCGCTATCGACGGTCGATAGGTACGTTTCACATAAGTGATAGAAAGATGCTATCCTGTTTCGTCTGGGTAGACTAATTAGTCGTCAGTACGCACAGGATACGTGAGGCGTCTATCTAAGCTTTCAGTATATGTCTGTTTGAAGCGGGCTCGGGAGTCACGAGCTGCAGTGATCACTCAGCATAGGAGAACTATATGCTCTCTAATAACTCATTAATAGTTTGCCAGTTGCGCACTAAACATCAGGGAGAGCTGATGTACGAGCAGGTACGCCGCCACCCCGCGCGGGGCACGTCCCGCGCCGTGCGGGAACGATAAACTTTAATTAAATACTTTGTTCCTCGCTCGTTCGATATCTACACTAAACTACCGACGTAAATTTACAACTAGAACAGTATATTAAAAATTGAAACGGTATTTATAGGTTGTATTTTATATGGAAAGGAATTGAATTTAAAAACTTTCAAGATGTTGCCATTTCAGATATTGACAGTGACATGTGCTAAGATTCCTGATAGCCCTGACGAACGATGTAAACATTGGTAGAAAATACAAAATCACTTAGAAATCTTAAGTCAGTACTAAAACCACTTCATCTGTAACTAGGAACTCATAACATGCAACTGTGAGTGACGGTGACTACCAATGAATCCACCAATGATGAATACCAATGAGGTACCAATCGTTGTTTTAAAGGATCAAGCAATGATAATAAACCTTTGAGTGACATTTCTAACTGAGACTGTTTTATTTAGGGATAGAAATTTCCGTATGAAAACAAAAAAATATTATTATGAAGTAGCACACGGGCTTGCAGTCTACCTGCTAGTAAGTAGCTACTGCAGCCCATGACATCTGTAATCACAGATGCGGTGCTTCGCTTGTGGACATAGATCGGACGCCTCGTGTTCTTTTCTTCTTTCGTCTCTTTCGTTTGCTGGCTATCACACCCTTACACCGAAACAGAAGTAGTACGAGCACTACTGTTTCACGGCACAAATAGGTGTGGCGGTGGTACCGATCCAGTCGAACATATTCTATCACCACTGTGTGTTGTCACTTCCTTATCCTGCGGATGACGTTCCTCTATCAAAACTGCGGTTTTTAGCAGCTGCAGTACTGTAGCCCCATCACATCTGCTCCTCTGAATATAGCATGTGATTCAAGTAAATATGAGTGATAGTAACGGATGAATCACAATGGCCCCGTCCACACGACCAGCTGGACTATTTGTTTTATTACTAACGTCAAAACATAAAAAAACATAACCACACTTCGGCAGTAACCCACCATCGACCCCGTCCCCCGGCGAGCATCCATCACGCTATCTGATCACCTCGCGACAACTCTCATAAACATATTGCTCCCGCTGCTAATAAAAACTGACCCCAACCCTTATCCACCTCAAGCTCAAAGGGGTTTCAAAACTACCCAACAAATTTATCCTCAGTCTGTTGACACTCTTATTACCAAAGCATAAAACTGATTTTGCATTAATACGCCGGTAAGAACGATTTTACATTCAGAGAAGTACCAAATTTTGTACTCTGCCGTAATAATATCTTTAATGAGAAGTGTTAGAGTTCAATTTTGTATAAAGTTGTTTCTGTGTGAAAGGATTGTATGTGGATCCGTCGTTGACAGAAATTAAACTGCGTACCTATCGAGTGGACATGCGGGTGTCAGGGCTGTCACAACTTAATCGATATTTTAGACTTTTTCATCGATTATGGTGATCGATTAATTGATATATTTACAATAGTTAATACGAAATAATCGTGAACAAATTTAGTATCCGCCATACTAAGTTAAAATATTAAAAATAGTGTTTTCTACAATGGGGCGATTAGAACTAAGCAGACCCGTGAATTTTGTTTTTTTGCCGTTTTGCAACCTAAACAGGCTTTGACGCTACGTTCATGGTGTTGAAATTTATCAATACATCAGCCAATTGCCAGGCCTTAAATAAAATTACTATTTTAGTTTTATAATATTTATGTATCCGAAAAGATAATAAAGTTATTTTTGTTTCTAAATTAGCCAATTACAAAATTACTTATTTGTGGCAGCCCTACTCGTCACTGAGTTAACAGGATAAACATCCTAAATGCTCCCTAATTGACCGCCCGCGCCCCTCGCCGCGCCCCGCGTGTGCCGCTGCATCTGGCCACTGTTTTTATCAATTTATTTCCAATTTCCATCGGTCGGTGACACCGCGATAGCTATCTGACCTTTGAGAGACCAATTGCGCTGCCAATGCGGGTCCTCCTTTATATTCATAGCCTATACGAAATACTTACTTTACATATAACCGCAATGGCAGAGCCAAGCACACAATTACTATAGTACTATGAGCTCACAACATAGGAAGTAACAGCTTGGAAGTTGGTGTGTTACTTGAGTTCAGGTGTAGTTACACTGGATTGTATCGATGACGTCATTAGAGGTTTGACGTATCTCTCAGTGAATCTCATTCATTTTGACGTATCTGTCATCGATGTAGGGATGCCGCCACAATACATATTGTTACAGTAGCTGATGCCCGTAACTTTGTTTGCGTGAAATGCGTAAATGTTCTATTAAACCGATACGAAGACCATTTCATCACATTTTTAATAAATTAGGAGAGTGCATCAAAATATTCAGAATAAACAAATTGGTTTTGTTAGTAGAGCTATAACAAAAAATCTGTGCTGTCTGTTCATAAATAAAGAAATTAGAGAGAATAGACAAGTCTGGATCAAATAAAATAACCTAAATATGTATAACTAAATAGCAGTTTAACAACAAACAAATATATTTTCTGCACGTGTCGAGATAATGATATCGTGATCAATTTGTTAAGGACCGAACTAAAAAATTATATCGGAATACATCCTAGCAGTAAGTCTTACGTCATTAAAGCTAAATTTCTATCCTGTTATATATTAACGAGTGTGTTCTTTTTATTCGAAAAATCTCAGCAGTGCCTCGGAGTGTGGAAATGTGCCCGGTGCATAGTAATAGGCTCGCTACCTACTTATTTTAACGTTTTGAAGTAGCACACGGGCATGCAGTCTGCCTGCTGATAAGTAGCTACTGTCATCACAGATGCGGTGCTACTCTGAGACTGAGACTGACATAGATCAGATGCCTCGTGTTCTGCGTGTGCTGGCTATCACACCCTTGCACCGAAACACAACTCGTGCGAACACTACTGTTTCACGGCACAGATAGGCATGACGGTAGTACTGACGCAGTGGAACATACTCATGTTCTACCACCCGTTAGGCTATTCCAGACACGAAACAAAATGGAAAAATTCGTCTGCGCCACGGAGGTCGTCAATCGTCTAGTATATAGAACCAAAACATAGCGACACGTGAGTGACTTCAACGTCTGCCCATATGTTCGGGTAAATAAATAAAGGAGTGTTACAGTTTGAAGTATGTGAGTACGTTTTGCACTCGCACTCATCATCAACAAAAATGTAATTCGATCGGTTCTGTTGATTTGGGATGCAAA
>DWIE01001583.1:0-10498 GCA_018248235.1 Choaspes benjaminii
AATTCGTGGACATATATTGTTATTTGTGTGAAAGTTGTAGAACCTTCAGCTGTGTAAAAGCTTTGAAGTTTGGAAGAAGTATGGATGATGTATTCACTGATATTAGTAAACATATTATCTATATGTAATAAAAATTTATCGCTAAATTCCTGAACGCAAAACTTGAGAACGGTGGGACTAATTAGCTTTTTTTGTTTTGATATATTTTTTTAAATCCATACAAAGTTAGTTGTTTGAGCTCGAAGATTTAAGAAAAAATATGTTATGGCGTAGAACATGATTTTGCAGTCCCCCAGATGGTAAGTGGCTACTGTAGGCCATGATATCCGGAGATGTGGAGCATACTTTTGAAGACACAGTGCGAACGCCTCATATTCTGCAGGTGCTAGCTATCACACCCTTATACCCAAACGTGACGACGGTACCAACCCAATCAAACATGAAAGTTGTACTACCCGTAAGGTTTACCAGAAACGAAACAAATTAGATTTTTTTTTTAAGAAGAATCTACTTTAAAAAATGTTTTGTTTTTGTATACACTTCTACACCTATATAGATAAAAACGTAAAATTTAAAACACTAAGTACAAAAATTTATCAAAACTGTTAGGCTAGTTACCTAGATCTTAGAAATATTTATATACAAAAATTGCTCGTTTGAATATAAAAGATAAGATTAGCATCTCCACACGGTGTTAACACGCGCGCTACGTGATGTTGTACCAGTTATACTCGTACGTTTCATTTATTTTTTATATGTAAGCGTGGAACCAATAATCCGTACATCGATGATCGATGACTAACACTTCTTACAAATTAATTCAATCGAATACATACGAAGACTTTATAAACAAACGCATCGCATGCCAGTAACGGCGAATAAAGTTATCGAGCGTGAAACTGTAATGCTGCGAGAAAACCGTCACTTATCTGTCAATATCTATCTATCCGTCAATTACCCTCAGCGGAGCCATGCCGTAATTAGAGTTTCTAATAAACGACTCGGCCATTCTCCACTATATTCTAATCTACCCTGACATCCTTCCATTAAGTCAACAAAACCAGCCGGCTTTAATTGAAAAACTGCAGTAGCTTAGTAAGTTTAGTGCTCACTTATACCGATACTACTTAGATATTTTACCTCGTAGACGTTTCTCGGTTTCTCTCGATTGCCTCATGAAATCTGTTTGAAAATAAAGAAATGTTAATCGACGTTTCAAGGGCTGGTTTATTGGAAGTAGGACTTAAAACGAAACGAAATGAAAGCTCAATGATATTCAACTTAATATTAATTTGGATGGAATGGGTTAAATTTAATAGGTTTTAGTCCAAGGAAGCGATTTTTCTTACTAAGCGAAGACGGTTTTCAATTCGACGTATATTATTAGTTTTCAAATTCATCTAATAAGCCTTGCTAGCCGAGATACTGGGAATATATAAAAACTGTTAATAATATTTAAGGCTTACTTTTTATGTAATGATTGTCGGGTTCCCAAGAAGTCTTTGTAAGTTTTATTATAAGCAAAATAAATGTTCTGTCTTTTTATAATGAAATAAGATAATACGCAACTGATTATAATCTAATCAAATTAATTTTATTTCGCAATCTCATATTAATGAATAATTCAATATAATACTTATCAATGACATGTTTTCTTTGTCACATGGTTGTAATACACTTTTATATGCTTATACAATCGTGAAATTAAATTTAACTTTCTTTATCAACGGACTACGAATTGATCAAGACCACCATCTTAGCTTCAAACTTTTCATCTAAATCTAATTTTCGCTCTTAATTTTAACGATTTTACTTACTTATTCTATATACGCGTTGTTCGTACTTCGTTACATCGCTTTTATCCCTTCAATCAAAGTTGGCTTTAATTAAATGGATCGAAAGGCGGCCCTAAAAACATCTTCATGAGAAATCACGATAGATGGGCACTCGTGAATGTCAAGTTCGTGATTAGTTCACTGGTCAACAAAATGTGCACTGATTAATTGAGAGGATTCAATGTTCAACTCACTTACCATTTTTATCTGGAAATGAAACTGATGTATAAGGGGAGATACAATAGAAATACTTATATGGACAAAGAATTTAGTACCTAGAACAATTTTCTAAGGAAACGACGCAGATAGATACATTGTATAGGACATGAGTCAATCGCTTTATTATGCGTGTAGCGCGATAGACTCAGCGCAGCTTTAATGGATGATTTGCAGAATCTGAAGTGATTGAGACGCGATATCGATTGAGCTGTGTAGAATTAATATTCATAAGACCTCTCGAGCCACTCGACGGCTGCACGTGAATAGAGCGAGTGTTATTCTCACAGTAAAAAGCCTAATTCGGTGCACTATTGTGTGGTTGGATGATGTGAAAGTTCCGAGACCGCGGAGGTCGCCGGGTTACCTGTCAAGCGGTTTTAGGTTTTTACGTGGCGTTTTACTTCCGTCCGCATTTTTTGCCCATTTGATGATTCGGCGTTTTATTAAAGTTTGTGTAGAAAGTATGAAACGGTCTTGGAAGTCTTATGTGTTGCGTGAAATAACGCTGTCACTGAAGTACAGATCGAATGCTATCCTCTATTTATCTACGATTGATAGAATGTGCCTCTACGTTTTATACAAGCAATATTATTCACAACTTGCCGTTATAATCTCATAGTCATTTTCCTAGTTGCCAATTAACTCACACGTGTGTGGCAGCGCAAACAAATTGTATTTATTCAAAAGTAATAATTTGCTTTTACTTTGAAAGGTAATAGGCGAGTTTTATGCATCCGCCAACAGGCTCAGAAATAGTTGTCCATCTAGACGCGTCGACTTACCGGATTCTAATTATAGAGCACACGTTCAATACCAACATATGCTCTAGAGTCTTGTGTATCACGGACATATCCTGGACACTGGCTATTTCTAGACCGTTCATTACGTTTTATGCATGCGTATTTATGTAGACGTTTAGCATACATGCATTTAGCATAAGATACAGCCGCAGAATTAGCAACAAAGTTAAATTTACAGCATGTTAAAGGGAATGCGTACTTTAATAGCTAGCTTTTAAAGTAATGTAACTTATATATAAAATAAACGTAAAGTGTCTAAATTACGATTCGCATATATTAAGAATATTGTTTTTTCGTGATATGTTACGGACTTTACTATTTCAGAAGATACCTAAGTCTGCTCTACTTGCCTGTACTGATGTTTATCCAAAGATTCCAAGTAAAATAGTTAACGCCGCAAGCGATTACAGTGCGTTGTTGTTTACAGTTTACTCGTGTTTCAACTCGGTTTCTTAAGGATTTTAAAATGAAATTATTATTTAATGTTGACGGATGAAGCCGTGTAAGTGCGGTGTGTAAGCTGCCCGGATACGGGCGGTAAACAGGGCGGCGGTTGTTTATAATCCTTAGTCTACTTGCTAGCCACACATCTTTGTGGCTCAATCTGGTTAAATGTAAAACAAAGAAAAGTGCATAAAGACACGGCATCATTCGAATGAAATATTGTATCGTAATTTAACAAAAATCGTTTCGCGCCTTAAGTGAGAGTACACAAAACATTCGACAAGGTCGGTCCATCGCACATATTTGTGTCGTGAAACAGTAGAGTTCGCACTACTTGAGTTTTGGTGTAAGGGTGTGATAGCTAGCAAGTGCAAATTAAGAGGCGTTCGATCTATGTAGCCAGACCGAGCCACAGCTACACGTGACCAGGTAGCTGGTGTGATAAATATCATGTCGCATTGGAGACACGTTGTCAGAGATAAATGTGCACAAAAACACGTATGTGTATTACCGTTAAGGTGGGTATGAAAAGTGAAACACTCACATGATTTCCCCATACAACAACTACTCGAGACACAATTGGTATAATTTCGTCTTTAGACTTTTCTACTACGAGTAAGTCTTGGTACTGAAAAAACGGGAACGAAGTTGAGCTTGTTGGATTCTGGTTCATTGTAACAAACAATATGTCATAAAAAAATATTAAAATTTTTGTTTGAATAAAGATCATAATATTTCTACAAAACAAGAACATATTTCTTACTCAAAGCTTACTACGCTTTTGTAGATATCCTTATAACAAGTTATCTACATATACCTATACAATACCGTGGGGAATCTTCATTACTTGCATAATTCATGAATACGACTGTTAATCGAATACAAATGATGCGATGTACTTTGCTTTGAAGTCTATTGTCAATAATCTGATAACAACGTTGATATTCGTACACGCGTGTTTGTTTACAAAGCGGCTCATAGTTTCCGAATTTAGTATAGGAATGATGCGTCCTGTCTGCCACGGGCTGCTCGCATATGCTCACCACATGCTTCTAAAAGCGGTTATTTCTAGTACACTATTACCATTTCTGTATAAGATAGGCAAAGGAATTTTGATGTGGTTATTTTTGTTCCTTGAAAGAGTATTTGACGCATCTCTTCGCGCCTTTGTTGGCTGTTTATTAAGGGTTCTGTCAAGAGAGCTTTGTTAGACGTTATTGGTTGTTGTTTGTAAGCGATTGCCTTATTTTCTCGCTATTTGTACTGGCGTTGAACGAATTTCGGTGATGTTTGATGAATAGAGTGGATAATTCGTTGATATGATAATAATTGGACGCTGGTGTGAAGATGTTTTATTGCTTTCGTGTTACTTCCTTTGTCTTCTATATTACGGGTAATAAATAAAAATGTATTGATTTTATGTATCTTATGAACAGGATTTTTTTAAATTTAATAATTTGACTACACGGACCTTAATCCTTTTTGTTTTTTTTTTAATTTCTTATTTGTAGCTAGATTTGTAACATTTACATGTTTGACAATAAGTCACTTATACCTACAGGCAACAAGCATTGTGATATTTGTCTAGAGACCGAAATAAAAACAATCGCTGGCAACTGTTTACACTTCTGTATCAAGACCTTCTAGCCAGCCTAAAAGGCGTCCAATTTTTTCATTCGCCACTTGTCTACACTTCAGAGTTGGCAGGTATCAAAATTAGCCATAGTTATAGCATTTTAATGGCGTATTCTCTTTTTTTTTGTAAAAGCCTCTTATCTAAATAAGTCGTGATCGTTTTTACGCAAGTCCGTCGTGATGTAACGGCTATTCGTTTTGTTGTTACAAATCGTTCAGCGCGCAAAGTGCTTTCTATAGCGCTTACATAACAAGTGAATACAGTAGCAAAGTAAACGATCCCTCAGAACACAATAAACGCTGAAAGTTACTGAGCTACGCAGATTTTTTTTACTTATCTATCTGCTTAAATACTCTAGTGACTTATACATTACGGAGACTTATGCCGATAGTCTTTAACATGACGTCTAACTAATGACTAGCTTTCATACAAACTTTCATCCCTTAATGAACTCTCATAGTAGATACATTTTCAAAAAATATGTATTACCGGTCATTTATATTATAATACTCTTATAAAGCACTGATCAAAATTCATGCGTTTAGTTGCAGAGCAATTGGTACCCAGTAGCATCACTTATTCTACGCCTAATAAAATTTCTAAAATTCTTGTTATAATGATGTAATTTGGCCTACATACTAACAGAGTCAATTTATTCGATGCGTGTGAGCGGGGATGCGTGTGTCGCAGGAGTGCTAGCTCCTCATCGACTAAACATGGAAGGCCGTGCCTGGCCCGGTTATCACCGGTGAAAAATATCGTAAAAACCGCAAATCCTTTGCACGAGTAGGTATAGCCATTAAATATACAAGTTTGGGCGGCCTACGATGACAGTGCGGAAGTAAACAATGTTTATTTCTGTTGTATATAGCGCTTGATATAATATGCACCTTATTTTTATTTAAGATTAATGTTAGTTACAAATTATATACTAGCTTGTGTTCGCGATTTCATCCAGTACGTGGATTTTTCGTTTCGGCCAATTTACACAATATATGTATTGTATATGTATTGTAGCTTATGTGCTATTATGCTATATATAAGCGAATTCTTTCAGTTGTTTTTGCCGTAAGTTGTAATACTTTCGCGTTTATACTAGGTATTAGTATAGATGTAGAAAGATTGATGAGTATTTAAAACACTTGTACTGATTTAAAAATTTACGTTATAAATACATAATACACAAGGTCTGTCATCCAACATTGGATATTAGTTCAAAATGTGATGGTAGAATAGACACCTTTCATATATTAATTCATTTATTTAACTGCCTCGTCGGCTCTGTGGGCGCAAGTGTGATGGCCGACAGCGGCGTTATAGGTTCGATTCCTGGGTGGAGCAAAGTGCTATTCGGTTTTTTCTGTCTAGAAAGATCTCAGTAATTAGCTCGGAGTTTGGACATGTGGTACCTAAACATAAATGGCGAATCGTGGGTGATGTTCACCTCATCTTACATCTTCGGCTATATGCAGGCATGAGTTATGTCGTTATTGATCTCAAATCAGAGAAAAAAACTGTACGATTAGGTTTATTTGTTTTGTTTGTAGCGATCAGACAGTTACATATAAACTATACAAAGAGCTGTCAAAATAAATATGTGCAAAATTTATTTATCACTAATTATGATGTATGAACATTCATTTTAAAATGTTGGTATTTAATATTCTTGTGATACGACGCGCGGAATACTTACGAGTACCAATCGAACGTAATCAATGATGGATAACTCTTCAACTTAAAGCGACGTTCGATGACTGATGATTTAAATCATGTATAATCAATAACTTAACTTTAAATACTTTCGCTTATGTCTGCGATATTCGGCTAAACGCTATATCATAAATTGACATTCATTGAATTGCATTTTGAATTACAGTTACAGTGATAAAGTGATTTGTGAAAAGAGATAAATTCTAAGGGGAACGCTCTTCAAAAGCGTCATTACTCGTACATTTGTTTAATTATGTCTTGATTAATGAGATGAAATTTTATATTTCGTAACGTGTGAATGTTTTTTTCTCTATTACATTTAAATGCGCGTGGTTAAAATAATATTTTACAAAATTTAATAGAACCCGTTGCTAATGTATAAAAATGTATTTATTTGGTATAACCTAATATCGTCATGCATTTGATTTCTCAACCTCAACACGACTTATTTGAATTAGAACATTTACCGTTTAAGAATTTTTTCTCATAAGAACATACAATATTCATTTAAATGAGAACTTGAAACGAAACATAATTTGCGTGCAAAGGAACACATAATTTCGCTAAATAATTTCGAGTTACCAAACACAAAGTTTGATGCCTTATTACGTTTTGGAATCTGTATTCTATAAACATTCACTCTGTAAAGGCTAGACATACAGTAAAAATAATAATTTATTGGCTATTTATTACAATTATTTCTAATTTACAGGAGTCTAAGGTGATGAGTGCCATAATTATGCATAAACTATTTTCGGATTAGAATTCATAGATATTTTTTACGTATTAGATACGGAATTGAAATTTATGCATATAGATAAATATATATATACAGTTCTGGAAGTTGGGGACTTTTTAGGAACTTTCTTCTTCTTTTTCTTCTCTCTCTTTCTTTTTTATTCTTTTTTCAAATGTGAAATATATGAAGTAGCTTTTGAAATTTATCAAAAAAACGAACCTCTTTTCCAGAAAGGTTTTTTTTTCATAAATCATGAACATGCTATTCCTAATCGAATAACACCAAGTTCATATTTTTCGGAGACTGCTGAAATAAGTTAACCCAAGAAGCACTTGTTAACTAGACTATAAGTAATATTTGAAATCAAAACACCGTCCGTCCGTATCGTGAAATTAAAGATTAAAAACGTAACTTATTAATCATTATAGTTTTCGGATTAACAATTGTGATTCTCTTTCACATTGTGTCATTATTATAAAACTGTGCCAAACAAGATTTGACAGTTGACGAAAGACAGATATATGTTTTATACATGAAGGTCACGTCAGCCACCTATCCAACGGTGCACATGTATCGACGTCAAGACGTCAAGTGTCTATATCCTGACGTTAACCAGATACGCTCGAATAAGAGACGCGGAGTAAAGTAAAGTGCCACATTTAATGCCGTGTTTATTTAACTCTAATGTGCGAGCCACATACTGGAACACCGTTGGAACCAGTTTATTGCTTACAAATCATAAGGATGCAACTAAATTTATCTGCGAAATGTAATTAATATAAATCAATTGTATAATCATATAAAATGTCGTTGAAGATGAGTTACTTTGGTAAATCTATTTCTTATGCGTCAATAATTATTATTGTATTTTTTTTAGCTATTAAGATTATATACATAGATCTCAAATATAATTATATTGCTATTAAAAAGTTAAATACTAGTAACATGTGATGTTTAGTCCCTTGAGATTCGCATGTCATCTTAGTTACAAAACAACGAAAAAAAAACAGGAAACTTTGTCTATGAAATTCGCGTGTTTCAGCAAGGAAGTATGTCAATGCGAGCGTTTACGGAGGTTTCTTGTTGATTACGATCACGCGAGATATTGTAAGGAATAAGTATAGTTATGATTCGAATCGGATTATATGTGTAGTCTATTTAGAATGTGTGTTGTGTTACACAATGTAAATTTATATGAAGTAAACTACCTACTGAAGAATTCATAACACCTTTTTTGTCTAAATACCTGCATTAAATGTCAATTTATTTTTGAATCGATTTACTTCCTTTTTTTACTAACATCACTCAAGTTATACTCGTGTTTTCCTTTCATACTGTACATTTATAATATATAATATAAATTGTGTATATGTGTATGTAGTAATTAAATAATGAGTAGATAAACTCCAAAACAGTTAGATAAGATATTTTGATATAATAATATTTTAATGCTCCATTATTTTCTACTGATTCTGCATTCACGAGCGCAATCTTTCAGTACAATGAGATCGGTGCGTATAGGAATTTATGTAAAGCAGAATGCATTTAACGCACATCGAATTATCATATCATTACAAGACATTATTTTCACACTTTCCCATCACAAATGGGAGCGTTGTGGTCAATCGTCTAGTTAGCTTCCGTTCGATCGGCTCGTTCGTGACGATTCGTTACGCGTCGCCTACCCTCGATCTGTCGCTGTCGTGAAGCAATTCTGACCACAGTCTCGATTACAAACAATGGACTCTATCACAGAATCGCTAACTTCATTCTATATGGTTAGTATAACGCGCGAATTCAAATTGTTGTTATTGAAATCAGAATGTAAAATGGCATTAATTCCATCTGATGTTAAGCGATTATTACAACTCATAACTCTCGTAACTAGCTTCAAACAGATCCACTGCCCCATTCGAGGTCGAACACGGCGGCGTTGCTTCTCTTGAGGGCTAACTTGGTCGGCTCATGTATTCTTTGCACGGCAGTATCATTTAAACTGAAATATTACTCGAAAGAGTCGCTTCGAAGTAATTCGAAAATTTGCACGATACTAAACATGGTAGCGAATTGGCTTTTTCAACAACTCTCTCCTATTAAAGTTGTAACTAATCAAACGATTATTGAAAGTCGATTTCTGTCAATGCGGTGAAAGTCGATGACAAAGCTGACAGTGTTCAAAAACTGCATTAAAATGTATCTTGACCGTTACAACTGATAATTCGTATCTTACCCTGGTTATATTACGAACTTAATTAGACTGTACCTACTGTATAAACCTGTCATCATCACGATAGCCATGTGTTGTCTACTCCTTTTGGTTATTGTAGAAGCGCGTTAAACGTATATCATTAACTTTGTATTAACTTCTAAAAAAGCCTGTTCTTATAAGAGGTAAACCTCCCCACTCACGCACCATGTCACATCTAAGATTAGATCGATTGGCAGAAGCACTGACAGATTACTGCAGTAATATAATAGGTGCCGTTTAGTGATTAGACCATTATGGTAAAGATTTTCCTGATTTGTAGTACGGGACAAGAACTACAGAATAAAAATTGAATATATAAAAAGTAGAAATTAGTAATAAATGTTTAATGATGTTTTTATTTTCCTTCGTTAAATGTAAAACTCAGGAGTCAAATAAATCGTGTTAAATAAATAATTATTATACATAAAATCCTTTGGTGTCTTTTGAGTGTGGTTTTGTTTCTTGAGACTCATTTGGAGTTTCTATTTCGCGCCATACTTTTTGCCCGGTCATATTCAGAGCGAGACCGGTGCTGTACCGTTTCTTAGCGCATGCTCAGTCACCGATTAGCGGATCGCGAGCGACCGGAACGAGATAATGAGTTTGTTATATGCGCTGCTATTGTGTGATAACCGTCTTTTGGTTATGGGAAAATTGTAGGTTCTTTTAGTTCTTTCAGGTTTTTTTTATGTAAATTAGAGTAGCAAATGGACATGTAGTTCACCTGATGTTGCAGCAGTAGTCAACTGCAGCCAATGACGACCGTATCCAAATCTAAACAGACCCATCGTTCTGTTCGAAGTCGGTTACAAGTGCGATGCTACTCCTGAGGGAGAAGATGTATCCTGTGCGTTTCGGCTGCCGCAC
>DWIE01001584.1:0-10496 GCA_018248235.1 Choaspes benjaminii
CTGCCCAATGTGATATTATTGGAATGTAGAATTATTTAAACTGTAACCTACATATTCCTTTATTTGGATTATATTTTAAAAAATTTAATCCAAATAAAGGAATATGTAGGTTACAGTTTAAATAATTCTACATTCCAATAATATCACATTGGGCAGATATACAGTATAACAATTCTCTTTGAATTTTGAAATGAGGTTCCAATAATCTATTATTACATAATGACAATTTCCAAGTGCCAATAATTTTAAGGTCTCATGTAATTCAAATTGCAATGTACATATAAATCTCTATAATTAAATTATTTCGTTTGAAACATATAGTAATATTCAGATAAGTCAATACATGGCAGCAATATGTAGTCTATAATAAGGCAACACCATATTGGTATCATTTTCATTAACACAGCACTTTGTCACCAACTTTAATTTTAATTAATGCTAACTCACTGGATTTTACTACTAACAATATTTCTTTAGACATCCCCAGGAATGTGCAACAAATAATTTATTTCATTTACACAACCAATATACATGAGAATACAAAAATGTTTTAACAGCATTTCCTATCTATCCCAGTCATTGCACACAACTTACTGCTAAATTTTTCAACTAGCGTAACTAATATAAATTTCCATTTATTAAAAATTCACTATTTTATATGTATGCCGCAATAGTTTATCCATTAGATTTCTGTTTTTTACATCATTCAATGTTTTAATGTATAAATTTTAATAAACTCGGCTACATGATTCCTTTCAGAATACTGCCTGAATGTCGATTTCACTAGTATTATGTACATGTTTATCGTTTCAGCCACACACAGTTTTGTGATATCCATCTGTTATTTCTAAAACCCAGCTGTCAGTAACTTCATTTCACTATGTTGTACAGAGTCCAATATGCCACTATGCCACTATACCGCTGGCACAGTGAGCTCGGGCTATTCGATGCCGTGCGCGAATATCATGACGAGGCCGGGCTCCACCATCATATGCTCGTCTACGTGCGTGTTGTCGCACTGCAGCACGAGCACCGCCTGCTTGCCAGGCACTCGTTTGCACACGTATTTCTCGTACAGCCTTCGGTTGTTTTGCCTTGTTTCGAGAGACGAGAGCCCTGGCGGCCATCTTCTTTCGTGACAATTTTCCATGAGATCATCAATTATGTGAGGAGGACACCCTGATTCTGATAAGCTTCTTTTTATCATCATCTGATAAGAAAGAAAATCCTTAATTATAAATCACATTTCAACACAGTATAGTATAATTTTATGTTTATACTTTTCGCATAATAATATACTAACTAATGAACTGGATTGGAATGGAAAAGAATAATCTGGTTAGGCAATAAAAATAAAGCTACGCTAAAAGATATCTCAGGATGATTTTGATGGAATCTAAAAGGTCATATTTTGCATTTTAAACAATTAATGTCCCTAGTTGTGACTAAAATCAAGTATTTTTACAAAAATAAATACAAGCAATTTACAGACTTTAAAACTTTAATGTTGCCACATACTACATATAATGAGGATTTTTAGTATCTACCCTATCTAAACCATGCTGTACAGAAAGACAATATCTGATTTATAACAGAAAGTAAATTTAAAAACACACACATTGGGTGCAGCACCATAGTGAAATCTCTTCACACGGGATAGGAATTGTGGGATTTTGTGACTTGCATCATCGCTATACTATCATATTATGGTTAAATCATAATATATTGTTGCTATTTCTATTCAAAGCATAATTTATGTTGCATTCCTTTAAAATGCATTCTATATAGCGTTCATACCTACAGCTTAACCTATTGCATTTATTTAATTCATACATTTAAAAATTCTATTCATGTGTAGCATTGATCTTATTATATAATAACGACCACAGTATTATATTGAGTAGTATTCACAGTTTTGTTCCTTTGCCACGGCAACTAAATATTTTGTAATAATTTCAAATACATGGTAAGTAGGCAGACATCACAGCCAATGGTCAGTAAATATAATGGATTACACTACAATGGCAGATTTAAAGGTTTCGTCAATGAATTGCGGACTTTACACTACTTTCTACAGCACTTCTGCTCTTTGTGAAGGTGGCAACTACCTACAACACCACTATCCGTTATTAGTGAACTTGAGTGCAACAACAAAGGGCTGCAGACATTGTGAAAGCAGCGGCCGTAGGCCTGTAGACCTGCGATCGTGAGTGCAGCGGCCCCAGGCCTTCGTCCTTAACGACATTTATCAGTGCGTAAGTGTATTACCACCTGCAGCGCGTCGTCAGGCGTCGAGATCATACCGCCCCAGCGCGTCACGCGCGCCCTGGACAACGAGTTCGCCCAGCGTATCACCTCCTCTCGCTCCATCTGGTCGGCTAGCGCGCGCATTGTGGGGTTAGACACGCGCATCGCTCTCATGAACTCCTTTAGCAATGCTAGTTCTCTTTTATGCTCATTGATGATAAGTCTCTGCTCAGCCAGTTCCTGTTGGTAATCTGTGAGTTTGCCTTGCTGTGATGTAATGAGTGCTCGCAGCTCACGCACACAGTTGTGTTCCGCAAGCTCATCCTTGGGTATGACTAGACCACAACCTGCCTCACAAGGCATTGGCCTTTTTGGGTTATATTCACATTCAACTAAATGAGAAGCCAGTGAATCCAATTTTAAAACAGCATTACAACCATGTGGTGCATTGTCACAGCTTGTGCATAATCTGAAAAGAATGGTTCAAAATCAGTGACAAGTCAAAATTTATATTCATTATAAAAAAATCATACTTTAACATTTATTGTTTTAATCTCTCTATTCAACCACTTAGCAAAGAACACACTCTGTTACTTGAATTAAATACTAACTAATATTTTAAAGCTAATGTGACTTTCTTGGTGTGTATATTTGCTAAATACACTTTCACACCTAAACTATTTGACTTATTGTGTATTTTTCATACACATTGTGCAGAGAGTGACATAGAGTAACCTTTAGCCAGCAAAAAAACAGACTACCACAGCATTATTGCTTGTTGTAAAATAGAAGAATATTTATTATGTACAAATTGCTGGTTGACTATAATAATAATTCTATACTACAAAATCAACTTCTTGGTATCCAGCTAAGGGAAATTTGCAAAACCATTCTATGGCCCAATCTCATACTAGAATGAAGCTTCTTCAATTTGCAGACCACACATTAGCACTAAAAACTTTAATCATGGTGTTAAAGGAATAGGTACATAGTTTGAAATTTGTTTAGAATAATGATATGATTGTTTTAATCCTAAAAGTGCAGTATATCTATTTACTAATTGTGTAGCCTCCATTTAAAGCAAGCACAGGTGCGAAATATTTGATTATACCACCAAAGTGTGTCATCTACTTAATAAGTAGGTCATTGACAAAGCCATATTGATAAAACTGTGTATTAACAAACTTGTTTTAAAATTTACATCAACTGTAGAGTGGTTATTATGCAGTAGATAAATAAAATCATGGTTGATTTGCATATTGATGCTAATTAGTAAGCCTGTCTATGTTCACTTTGACAATTCTTTGTAAGGTACCACTTATTTAACTATGTATGAGCATATATTAATTGTGAAACTAACACTTTAAATTACTGTAATGAAGCATAAAGAATTATTAAATCATAAAATTCAATAATAGCTTTGTATATTGAATTAAAAAACTAGAGCTTGTTTATTTATGTTTAGTTTTACTAGGATTGCGTGACAATAATGCATACTATTCATTAATAAAACTAAGCGCAAACGAAATATGCAACTGATGCAAAAATATTTCTGATAAACCAAGATAAATTATGTAAACAGTAGTGGGTGTGTTGTTGAAATTATATTCTTAAATAGTTACTTGATTATTACAGCAGAGTTGATGTGTTCAAAATTTGATAAAACAAACTTGAAGATATGCATTATGAATACATAAACAAACAGTGGCACTATAACCTGAAATGTTGCAATTAGTGGTTTATCACATAACAGTTACGAAATAGTACCTGGACAGCAAGTTGCGCAGTATTCGTGGGACAGGTCTCAGCTGGCTCGAGGTGACCGCTTGCCGATCTACTGGGCAGGTCGGCTGTCGACTGATCCACTCCGAGATGCAGGCACGACAGAATGCGTGCTCACAAGCTGGAGCCTGCAATGGATCTTCTAGCACTCCAGAGCAAATGGGACAAATCAGTTCTTCGTCAACGTCACCTTGAAACCTTTTGATTTCAAAGCCCATTCTCGATCCAAACTATGTCATAAACATCAGCTATTCCAGTTCGTTTTGCTGATACACATACAATATTGATGGAAATGAATTATCCACTGTTATTATCACACACTGTCTATCGATTTGTGTCACCCAAATACAAATTAATAACAACAAAAGCAAATTTACTTGCAGATGCTAATTCAGTGACAGACAAGAGTGAATAGATGCCTGCAAAATGCATGTAACTAGTGATGTACTGACTTAACGATGACCACAAATTTGGCAGATAATTAAAATATTTAAGGTTTTGATATAAATGACTAATTTTTCATTGGCACCTTAATACAATAATAGCGATACGATATTTTATTCATTATCTGTAAAGTTCTATAACTTATTTAAAATTAATTAAAAACGAAATAAGTAGCGCATGCATATTCTATCTTTTATATTTCAGAGAAAGCAAACGTGAAATATGTACATCAGTATTGGGAAATGTCTGTTTATTGTTTTAATTGGATATAGTATATTTATAAAATATTATTTCATTTAATTTGCATTTAAGTTGATGAAATATTTATTAATTTTGTGTGCTGTTCATATTATTGTGTTATTACATCTGTAGCTTTTTTGCTGCTATCTGTTTTTTGCTTTATCTGTCAAGAATTACCATTCGACGATTCTGCCAAATCTCCCTTTTCTGTGAATTGAATGTTCTCTTGAATCTCGAGTGATATAAAATGGATCCAGGCATAGAATAGCTTCTTTGTGTTGATTAAATCGTATTTTCACCGAATCAAGTAAATTATTAGTTAAAAATGAGCGTTTTCAAATCAGCCATGGGGTACTTCAGTTCAGGAGGTGCCAACGGTGGCAGTGATAATGATTTCGTTGGCCAATTCGTAGAGATTGGAAACATGAAATTGAGAGTGAAGAAAGTTATCGCAGAAGGTAAGCAATTTTTCCTTTTCGATACTATATAAGTATTTTATATATTTGTTCAACCATATTGAATTGGTGTGCTAATGTCTGGGTCAGTGCACTCTACGCCGTCGATTGGGGGCGGAAGGGCTCATTGTCTGGCATTAGCATTATGAAGGCTCAGTTTTAATTGCTAACAAAAAAATTAATTTTTTGCAAAAATAATTAATATTTCACAACACTTACAATCAAGTTGAATTATTCATTTGATCTTTAGTTTTTATTGATTTAGTTATTTCTGACGAGATCCGAATACCATTATCGATGAACGCATCATGATACTGTTCATCCTTCTTTAAAATGTGTTTTACTGCATTGAAATAAAAGAATCTATTTTCATTTTCAAACAAAACTTTTTTACTCATTAAGTATCATACTATATTTCAATCAGGACTGTATTAATATTGGCAGGAATATGTATACATAATATAGATGTAATCCTCAAGAACATTTCATATTCATGTTATATTCAACATTTTAATGTAATAATAATTTTATATGTCTGTAAAATAAACTAGTATTAGCATATATATATAAACACATATATAAATTAGTATTTTAAACCAAATTTTGGTTAAATAGAAACATTAACATTTAAAAAAATCTCAATTTATATTAAAAAATAAATAATTGTATTTTCATAAAGTATACTGAAAATTTTTTTACTTAAATTAAATTATTATGGTTAATTCTACATTAATCGAAAAAAGATGGGTTTCTTAACACAGTATATGTAATGTTAAAAATGTAGTGGTTCATGTTATATTTTCAAATGTTTAGTTAACATATTTTTTCCAATTTACTAGTTACAATTTAAGATAAAATTAGAAAGTGGGAAATTATAGTCTTTCATCACACACCAGAAACTTGACTATATAGTTAATTATGTAACATTGAAATCAGAAAAAACAAATTATATTTTCCTAAACTAAAATATGCAGAATATTTAAGTTGAATATGAAAGCCTGCAATATTATATAACACTAGCTGAATAATGCGGTTTGAATGGCGTGGAATACTATTATTAATTTTTGTCCAAATTTGTTATACAAAGTGTACCAGTTTTTAAGTTGGAGTACTAACTTTTAGACCAATCAACATAAGAATTCCTTTAGTGGATTTTATGTTATGCTTAAACAACCATACAAATAGAATATTAAAAAAACCTATTTGTCTTTGGATGTCATCCCATAATCAATACCAATTGTTTTTAAGAACATTAACACAGCACTTTTACAACTACTTCAGTTATAAAATATTCACCTTTTTCCTGCAGTAACAATAAGAATATGTAAATGTAGGATTAGGAACCATTAAGCCAATAAAAAAATAAAGTATAATGTGGTGTTAACTTTATAATTACTTGATTTTACTTTACAGGTGGATTTGCATTTGTGTTTGTTGCTCAAGATGTTTCATCTGGCACTGAATATGCCCTGAAACGGTTGATGGCAGCTGATGATCAGGCCAATAAGAATATAATGCAAGAAATTAGCATACTAAAAAAGCTGTCAGGTCACCCTAATGTAATAAAATACATAGCTGCTTCTTTTATTGATAAATCGAAAACTGCTCATGGCATGAGTGAATATTTACTGTTAACTGACCTATGCAGTGGGGGCAGCTTGATGGAGGCTCTGCAGAACAGGGGGCAGGCTTTCCCCCTCTCAACAATACTTAGGGTCTTCTATCAAACTTGTCGTGCTGTCCAGCATATGCATGCACAGTTGCCCCCTATAGCTCATCGTGATCTCAAGCTAGAAAACTTTTTAATATCCAACGAAGGTACAATAAAATTATGTGATTTTGGCTCTGCCACAACTGATGTATATGCTCCTAATCCATCCTGGAGTGCAAATCAGAGAAATATGTTAGAAGAAAATTTGGCTCAATTTACAACACCAATGTATAGAGCGCCTGAAATGCTGGACACTTGGGACAATCGAAAAATAGATCATTCAGTTGATGTGTGGGCTCTAGGGTGCATACTGTACACACTATGTTATATGCAACATCCTTTTGAGGATTCGGCAAAACTGGCCATACTCAATGGCAACTACAATCTGAATCCAAATGATCAACGCTACAAATGTTTCCAAGAAATCATAAGTGGTTGCCTAACTGTGAACCCCGAGGCGCGTTTGACAATCAGTGGGGTGCTGGAGCGGCTGGCGGCGATAGCGGAGTCCCACAATGTCAATCTCAAGCAACCACTCAAATTTGAGCGTAAAAAAGTTGAACAATCTGTGGCCACTAGCTCGCCAGGTAATAAGAAGTCAAGTAAATATTACACTACCATATCGTAAGAGATTTCCGTCGCGGCTCATCCGATTTGATATAACGATATATGCAGTACGTTCGTAACTTTCATTTGCGGTCGCGCGTCTCAGCCCATGCATTATAACGTTCATTGTTATGTTCTGTTGCGATTACAACTCGAGCTAATAATGGTCAAGTATTTTTTGACTTTTTACACTCAAATTTTTTTATTTTCCCTCCCCACAATAATTATTTTCGATTGAGTTTCTTAGAGAGGTTATTTTAATTCGATGAAACTGTGAGATATTTACATTCCAATGTTGATTTTCGACATTACAAACATCGCCAAAGGTAAGATAATGTTAAAACAAAATGTACTTCGAACGAGAGAAGGTAGTATAGCATTTATTTGACTTTTCATGTTTTTTTATCTACTTTTAAATATTTTCTATTGAAAATTATTTAAGTTGCTTCAACGTCGTTGGGCGTTAACGTAATGGTTTGTAGTTAGATTTCGTATTTGCGGGAGTTATCCGAAGGTTCCAGTGCAATATGAGAGTGAATTTTTACATCAACAGTAACACAATGAAGCTTTAAATTAAATATAAGTCGGAGTAAATAGCCAAATTTGAGGTGAGATGTTACTGGCGTCGTCCACAGGCCCGTCAAAAATTGATATAATAGTTTTGAAATATTACTTGAAGTAATCTTTTAGAAGGTAATCAGAGGAATTTTATGACCAAAAAGACAGTACATGCTTATAAAGTGTGTACTTTTATCTTCTTAGGGATAGGTACCTGTCGCTAGCTAGTTGTAGCTACTTGATGTCGCTGGATTTTGTGTACATTCCTGTAAGCATTGGGGTTGCGTACAAGTTTCACGTGGACTATATAACCCCGTTTTTATTATCTTTATACTAAGTCTATGATATATTTAATGTTATGTAAAAATGATTACCCCAATAGGATTACATTTGATTCTAATTATATTGATCACTCTTTAAAATGTAATTGCATATGATAAGTGTACAGCAGAGTAACACCACTTGTATATTCTGATTATTACACAAGAAATAATTTTATCTATTAGCCTAATGGTTTATGTTACATAGATAATAGCTTACATGATAACATATGTTATATATGTTGTATTTTCGGATACGAAGTTTCATCTAACAATTCGATAACATTATTGGGAATCATGAATAGTTGCACTAACATTGGGTGGCTTGGTGGACATTGCACTGTCACAAAATTAATATTTATTAATATTTTAAATTTAAAAAAAATATATCTATATCGTACTAGTCAGAGGCTAAGAAATTGATATGATATCAATTACAAAAATGGATTTATTCACGACAATATAAAAGCAAACTGTAAATTGAGGTACAAGTTTTGAAGTAGTGTATATTCTAATGAAAATAATATATGTTTTATATGCATACAATAAATTAGTCATAAAGTATTTTATGACAAGACTTGTCCTAAACAACCAGAGCTTCTATGAAATTGTTTTATGTGTAACACAATCTTGATTATGTCAGTTTGTCATATGACAGTTGAAATAGAAATAAAGGAGTATATTGTCATCATTCTTGGTTTGTTTTTATTTTTATACAGTTGGTAAAAACGTTTAATTATGGTGGGAACCACTGAAACGATTGGATAGTCGTATCGAAGAAAAGTAAGGGTAAATGTTTTTTTAGATTATGCTAATTCCATACTAACTTGCATCAATGTTAGACGCTGTAATTAACACATACTAATTATTGTTTATATAAAAGGTTGTGTATTTGTTTTGCACAGTTTGAATAAGATCATTTGCACTTGGTGTTTGTGCGGCACTTGTACAGCTCTTAATTCAATTTTTTAACTGCTATTAATTATGACATAATTATGAATTATGAATAATTTTAAAATGCGTTAATTATATAATGTACCTAGTAATGTTGTCACGGTTAATTAACATTTTATAATGTAAATAGATTTACGAGAAACAATGGTTTCTTATAGTAAAGTGAGGGAATAATGTTAGCAAGATAGCTTGAGTTAGATAAATGGAAAATGTAGGAACTTAAAGAATCTATAGAACACAATCACAATCAATGACTACCGCGGCTACTCCGTATCAATGAGTTAGTGCCATAAACATTATCGAAACTCAATATCGTTTTTTTCGTTTCGATATTAAGACATTTATTATGGTCCTTCGAGCATTTCAAACTAATTTTGATTTCTCTTAATATTTTAATGTCTAAATGTTGAAATACGAGAGATCAGAAATTCGGTGTTGCCATTGCCTCTTCCACTTATCATTAAACCAAGCTTATGTTAAAACTATTAAGTCAGCCAGTACACAGTTATCTGTGTATTTGTATTTAGGCTCGTTACCGTTAATGTCCTATCTCTTTACAGCTTTTGTTGTTCTTTTCTAATTATTTCGCTTTGCATTTGTTTTAACTTTTATAGAAAATATTTTTACATTACGTTCATCTGATCTCATTTTATTAAATAATTAGTTAAATGAAAGTGCTTTAACATCGCAAATCCTCAACATTCGGACTAAGTCGGGTATGCTTACATTAACACCAAACAATTATTTCTTGCGGTTTTCAATATTGATCTCACGAACATGACATATGTGCAATAATAAATAGCTAAAAGGCGATACATTGTAATATATTTCCTACTTTTTTCTACCTTTATCATCAATAATGGGTAAATATATGATTTAACCAATACGTACTGCGTACTACACAGAACCGCAAATATTTACAATAGTATTATCTCAGACACGTCACAATAACATTATTATGTTCACTAATTTTGTTTTAACATTTATTGCTTGTCAAGGATTACTAATTATATCAAATGGGCTTCTTAAATATGTCAGTAGTATTTATAACCTAACTGTTTATACCAATTAATCAATATCTAATCACGACAAATTGTAGAGCGTAGATACGTTATCAGAGTTCATGTAAAATGTACTAATTAAACAGAGTAGGGCATGTTATTATCCGTTATAAGGGTC
>DWIE01001585.1:0-10494 GCA_018248235.1 Choaspes benjaminii
CGCTAACTCATTCATACGAGTTTTCTAAAAAGCATCAAGTACATACAATAAATCATAAGCATACAATTTGTAGGAACAATAAAGTCTAGAAATTGCCTGCATTAGTGCTATCTTTAAAATAATAAAGAACATGGTACTAAAATAGCGCCAGTAGCCCAGAGTTTTTTAAAATCGTTCTACCTACTTGACCTATATATGATTCGACGAACGGGATTACACCGATATATTTGTATCGTGACGGTTTTAAATGTAACGTATAGTCATTATATATTTATATAATGTGGTTTAACATTATGACATAAATAATCCAATGGAAATATTTGTTTGTACATTATTTCTGCTCTTGTTATTATTATCTCTTATATTGTCAATAAAAAAAAATTGACAATGAGCCGCGTCGATACATTCAATTTCACTGAATAAGATTTGTTAAACAAGTACATCATTTAAAACGACAGTAACACAAATTAAATTAAATTTTATCACACAAAAGTAACATCAAGTATTATTTCTGTCATAGAAATCTACATTTTTAAATAACTCCTACATGTATCCTCTATCGCGTTGGTCGGGGGGAAGTGGTCAATCAGTCTAGATGACCTGCAAGTCTAGATACACAGGGGCTAGTTAGTCTACTTTTAGCCCACGGGCTGTGGTTATAAACTTTATATCATGCTTCCTACACAGTTTATAGCGCAATACAAAAGGATGTACAAAAATGACAATGCTGAAGATTTTCTTTATATTTTGCAGTTGAGTAGACATTTCAACTAAAAAAAAATATCTTAAAGTAGACTATCTTCAATTTATGATTATTTTATTGGGAACAAATACAATCGATCATCACGTAAGTCTCGAATATAATGAAGAATCTACATTTCTTTAGTACGTGAGTTATTTGACATCAGAGAGAGGACGCTAAAGCATGTATGTTATCTCAGAAGGCAATGAAACGATAACACTCCATTTATCTTTTATCTACGTTTGCATAATGTTTCCTGTATAACATACGCCACAAATTCTATAAATTTCACGAATTTAAACCAATTCGAGAGATCTCTAAATTTTAATTTCTTACTTAGCTTCTGCTATTTAACTACAGTAAAAAAATACAGTATTGAATAAATTCTGATTTAAAAAAAATATTGTGTTTCAGGTCACGTTAGACGTAAATATAATGTGAAAATATTTTCTTTTATATAAACTTTAGCTTCATATAATATTCTATTATTTTAAAAATGTATTATAATACATTTAGTCTCTACCTATACTCTTATTCTTACAAATATTCGCATCAGTATTAATAGTATTCCTCGCTAAATCAAATTAGAATGTTGTTTGCGTGCCTCTCCTTTCCTGATACGTTCTACGGGCCATTGTGTTTCAAAGTTCCTCTCCGTTATTCATCCCTAAAATGGATAAAGCTGTGCGTGTGCAATATTAATTAGCAATAAACGATTTATATCGCGTCTGCTGATAAAACAGACGGCGTGCGTTTGTGTGAAGCGGCCGGTGGCGCGGACTCCCCTCGTGGCCGAGAACCGAGCGACGCGCTCGCACCACTCGCGTACACGTCGCTGCGTAAAAATAAAGTCCACAGCGCGCTCTCGTGTACTTCAACCCATTTATAATTATTAGTAAATCGCTGCGCGGGCGCACGACTGCCGCAGCCGGCGACTGCTCGCGAAAAAGAAAATTAGTTAACCTCGAACCCGGGTTTAATGTTCTGCGTACTGTGAGCCCTAGTCTGACCTACGTAGACGAAACGAAATCCCTACCGTTGATGCTTACATGTAAGACCTCGTCGAAACCGCAACTCCTACGCATAAGATACCGGTGTATCGCGGGACGTGTGTAGTGTCGTGACTGATTGAACATTTGTGTGTTGTGGTATGATTACGTGGTATCAGTGATAGCAGTGAAGTGATAAATATTATGCCTGACAAACCGAAACGTCGTAAAAATAATAAAAACAAGAAAAAAAACAAGAATAATAGAAATAATGTAAATAAAAGTGATACGGACATTAATGAAATATCATGTTCAAATCCTAGCAATGCTACAAGTGAAACAATCGATGATGTCAGTGAAAATATATCATCTGAATTTGATACTAAAAGTGAAAATTTTCCCTTAAAAGATACAAGCCTGAATTTAAACACGACGACAAATTTAGCAACTGACATTGATAAAAGTGAAAACTTTCCCTCAGAAAATACAAATGTAAATCAAAATGTTGTGACAACTTTATCAGCTGGTACTGATCCTTCTAAATCAGACAGTAATAGTTTAACAAATAAAACGCACCGACTGGCTTTACCTTGTGAGTCTGTTCCATTTGAAAGTCAAAACAAAGAACCTTCGCTGGTGCCTAGTACTTATGTTGTCGAATCTCCAGATGTAATTAAAAAGAAGAAAAAATTAAATAATGACAAAAAAAGTAAAAGTGTTGATAATGATGAATCCCCTACTATTGTTGAAATTACCGATGAAATAAATACTCAAATTGAAGGAGATAAAACTTTGGATGTTATAGATAATTCTAATATAATTATTACCGATGCTGAGTCAGATGTAGAATGGGAAAAGACAGATGAACTACAAGATGTTCCTAAGTTACAAGATCTTGCTGCCGAAGCTTTCTCAGTGACTACAATACCACTTGAAATTGCACAATGTGAGCAGACTAAATCTCTGAGCCCTGAACAAGAAAAATCTTTAAGGTGCTATTTACAAACTCTCGATTTAGCAACACAACCTACTAATCTGAATTCATTAGAAATAAGAACAGAGATAGAACAAATAATAAACAGAGAAATTAAGCATCGATTACGTAAAAAGGGATTAACAGATGATACTTTATACAATAGAGCTACTTTATCGCGAGGATTAGATGTTATCGACGAAGAAGGTAGTAGTGAATCGTCAGCAACATCACGTCGGCAATCGTATTTAAGTGATAAGAAAAGTGATAACGAAGAATTGGAAGACGAAGTATTTGAAAGTAAGCAAATCCTCGCATTTAAACCGAACGCCTTTAGTCATAACGTTAGCCGTAAATTAATTCCGCAGCCATGCATTTTGGTTGATGCTAAACTCAAAGAACCAGATGTAACTGAAGCTCGTGCAGATTGGTCTTTGAGAACTATTGAAAAATTGACCGGCGCAGAAGTAGTATACTTAACTGATTCATCAAGTAGTACAAGCTCTATATACGATGTTGGTGATGATGGAGAAAACGAAGAAGTTAGTGATTCATCGATACGAATCATAACACCAACTATAGAAGTTACAGACACTGAAAACTTCCTTACAAATACATTTATCTCTAAAGAAATGGAAAATAAAAATGTCAATCTGAGCAAATTTTCCGAAGATAACGTAAATAAAAATATTAAAGAAAAAAATTATATAAATAAGATTAGTACAGGAGACAACACAAATACTACTGATGTAAATCCACATGAAATATTAGTTCTTTCTACAGATGACATAAAAACAAATTTGTTTGTTAAAGATTTAAATGATACTGAAAATAAATCATCAAATGAAAATAATAACCAAATAGATAAAGAATTATTACGATCTGATTTACATAAAGAAAATCACATTGAGAATGAAAATTCTGAAAAGAAAGCAGATATGTACGATTTGGAGATAAAAGTATTAAAATGTGAATTAAATGATGCTATTAATAATCTTATAAAGGAAGTAATTTCTGATTCAGAATCGATATCAGAGAACCAAAAAGATACATTTTCTCGACAAGACTCGTCGAGTAGCGTATGTTCTTCACAATGCACAGCTAAATATAATCCTAACTATACCTCCCTTAACGATGTATCTAACATAACGCATGAAGATACCACTACTAGCATTACAAAACAAACAGAAGATGTTCAAACTAATATTTCTAGTCATGTTAAAGATGTATTCAAATGTGTTACAGGCGTATCTACGGAAAACACATTTAAAGACGGTAGAATAACGAAAGAACCGGTAGCACTTAGAGATTTGTGTCTGAGAAAAATTTCAACATTTCCTTTCGGTAACAAGATATTAGAGGAATTAGCTCATGTATCAGAGCGATTACAGAATATGAGTCTTCTGGCTCTACAGGAAAAAGAGTCTTCAGGAATATTTAAACGGGAGGTAATTGACAAAACCAGAGAATTAAAACAAGAAACCAACATGCCTTACTTTCCTTTGCCTGATCTGTCCAGCATTGATAAAATTTCATTATCAAAAAAAAATTATGAACACGGTCCACCACCCATCCAACCACGAAATTCCTCTTTAAAAAAATCTCAAGATGATCAGCACTGGACAGCTATACCGACTAAAACAGAACCGGTTTACGTATGCTTATCACCATCACAAAAAATGTTAATCGAAAAGACGAACACAAATATAAAGGAAGAAGATGCAAGTCAACTTGTTGACATACATAAGAAATTTGTGGATCGTAGGGGTTATAATGAAAAACGGAATGATATCGTAGATAGTACTCCAATCGTACCATTTAAGTCACAGACTGGAAGTCGTTTACTTGCGTTAATACGTGATCCATCTGTTACCAATAATATAAAGTTATCTTCAGGCCAAAAAAATAATCACAAAGGTTTGGAATCTTTGCCAAATCAAAATCATTTTGACAACAAGGACCATGCAGGAAGTGAAAGCGAAAGCAATTCCAAAACTTATTCAAAGAGTTTTAAGCCAATTCCGCCTCCAAGACCTAAAAAATTTTCTTCTTCCTTCTATGAAAGCGATGAAAGTTCGGATTTCACTGATAATTCTTTTCAATCTATGAGAAGTGAAAGAAAAATGTTTCACTACTCTACTGGAAACTTGAGCAAAGAAATAGAAAACGATATATCTTCTATTCAAAATATGCATAGATATTATTCAACCATGCGAGATAATTATAACAAACCAATTTACCCTAGAAGACCATCACTTCCGAAGGATTTATGTGAACAACAAATGGAATACATTCGACAGAAGGAGAAAGAAGTAGAAGAGGAAATACAACGGCTAGAAAAACAAAAGATAAATTATCCTGAAATAAAAGGGCCTAGAGCTCCATTAATTTCTGATACCGATCAGGCTAGAGAAACCATATTTGACTCAAAATACTTGAAGTCTGCCAAAAAAGACTTCATGTTCCAAGACTTGAGGAGCCGAAAAGCAGAAAAGGATAAAACATCTATTTTTAGCAAAAGTCAAGAGGAATTGCTTAGAGAAAAAATGTATACAGAGTATGTGACTCAAATGGCAGAAAGAGAACAGAGAAGACAACAAAAGTTTATTAAGATTACTCATACACCAGCAACAGGTTCTAAAACTGTTTCCAAAAGTATGCCATCCTTAGATGCTCTCGAATCAAAAGTTAACAATCGAATCGAGAAAGAATTTATATGCAGGGCCAGAGAAAGATGGCATAAGTTAGGAATTGAAGATCCTCAGACTGAAGATGAAAGGGAAAACAGTAATAATCTTTACAGAGAGCCAAAGGTGATAGAACATAAAATTAAAGTGATTCAAGCAGGCGAGGAAAAAGACGTTACAAAATTACCAAGTCATTTACAAGAGTTCGTTAAGTTTACAGCAAGGGACAAAGAGCAAGAGCACGGCCGCACTGGTGAGTCGGAACCCGTGCCTGAACGTGCGCATGTTGTGGTTTTCTGTGCAGTGATAATCTTAGTGTTAGCAGTCGGCAAATTTTTCTTACGTTTACTTCGAAATAAATAGTTACTAACAATGAGTGTTAATATATAGTAGCAAACGAACTACTGACTAATTTTAAGAG
The DNA here is from genome assembly GCA_018248235.1 of Choaspes benjaminii. Taxonomy (NCBI): domain Eukaryota; kingdom Metazoa; phylum Arthropoda; class Insecta; order Lepidoptera; family Hesperiidae; genus Choaspes; species Choaspes benjaminii. Next base: position 5,813 of record DWIE01001585.1, read on the forward strand.
CAAGTGAAAAAAACTTGTCGTGTTTGTGTGTTGTGATTGCATGAACATATATGTGCTTGATGTTGTAATTTATTTATTATACAGTATAATCAATTTATTCTAGTCTCCACCATTATAGATTTAGATCCAGTTTCACAAATCAAGCATAGTTCAGAAAAATAAAATTATTAAGGTAAGTATTCGTTACGTTTCATTTGAATAATTTATAACTGAATCATGCTTAACGTTCAATCAAATTGTACATAGATGCTACATATAAACCCTACAAAAAATATGCATTATCGTGTAGTTTGTTAAAGTAGCCTTTACTCTGTTTTCCATTTACTAAATGGGAGTTGCTATAATATGATTTAGATAGATTTATAACAATTTATGAAGCTGAATGTTAATATACATTAAACAGCAAGATAAAATTAGAATCGTAGTGAAATGTATGTATTACAGCAGGTAATCGGGTAACGCAAGTCTTTATTATATAATCATATATTTGTTATCCTCTTCCTATTAAATGTTTAATGTTTAATTTAAATACATAATGTTAATAATCTAAAGTATACTTACCTACCTACTTTGAAACAGCTGTAACATTTATATCCCTAAAATTGAAACGGACACAACTCCAAAACAGCCGTTAACAGCTCATTTACAATTCATTATATTCGGGGTTGTAAGGAATCTAATGTGTTTATTAGCAAACTGTATATTATTTTTTGTTATTGACTAAAAGGGACAATCTTTTTCTCTGCTTCACTCTATTAATCAACAAGGTTAATATATTGAATGTCTATTGGTTGCCAGTTATAAAAATGTAACAAGTGATACCTAAGTAAAGAATATATTTACCAACATTATGAAGAAGCAATAACTTATGGTTTTGCAGTATTTACAATGAAATGAAAATCATGTAGGCACTTAGCAAAATTTCCATTTGATATGTCAGACAATAATTTGTTATCGTATGACGAAAGTATTGATAATATATGATTAAACTTTAGCAATGAACTGGAGTGCGAGTGATTAGAATATGTTATCGTAATTGGATATGTGGCTTGTACTGATTGATCAAAACAACCAATCCGCTGCGTTTATAAACCACAATGTATACATTCCTTTAAATTATCTGTACAAATCACAAGAATAAGAGCAATATGGATAAGTGAAAGTTACTTAAAATTGTAGCCACAGCTATTTTGATATATATTTTTACTATCTTATTATTTTAATTCTAAAATACAAGTCCTTAATAGTAAATCCAAGCCCTCATACCCTTGCTTCTGGGGCAAGTGCGTCGTCCGAAGAAATATTTGTACCATCTAAATCTGTACTAAGTGGCCTTTGGTGACTCAAAGATGCAAATACATACGTGTCATTTTCTCCGCATGTCCTCTGTCATTCTTAATGTTACTGAAAACATTAACAGCATTCCTAACACTTCAGTGGTTGGTAATGAATAAATAAATATAAAGTTAAACCTAATCTTATTAGTTATTGATTTAAGTATTGTTTGAATTTAGTAAAGTCATCTTCGGCTCAATTTACCAATACAAATATCATTGTAACTTGTATAAATATAATGTTAAAGAAATGTGTATATTTTTGTAGAATATCCGGATCGTGTTCTAGGATATATTCATGTCGGAATTTCAATTTAAAGTTACCTAAACGACTGTTTGTGAAGGTAATTAAGATACATGTACATCATTTTGGCTTCTAAGTCAACATCGTGGTTATCGGCCCTACAAATAAGTGGACGACACATGTTTTTTGTTCAGGATAAAATATATTTCATATTTTTTTGACAGTTACTTAAAACTAAAAACTAATGACATATTTCAGAAACAACATAACTCACGCCTGATTACCTAAAGGTGTTGGCAGAGGCGAACATAACCCACGCTTCGCCAGTAATGTTTAGGTCCCATGTGGGTGGCGAGCCTATTTCCACTTTTCCAAACTCCAGAGTATTTTATAAACAGTTTATTAATGGGTGTGTATAATATGCCGGTATCTAAATTATTGATCTCACTTGCGGATGGCGCGGGAATTGCGATGGAATTTCAATTAACGTGCGAACGTTTCAATCTACATTATTGTACGCGACTTTATGCAGCGTGTCAAAATTTCAGTGGAGGCAACTTTACTGGCTAAATTATCTTTGTAATGGATATGTCGGTACATTTATTAGGTATATTATTTTCCATTATTATCAGAAAGCTAATAGTTGCAGAATTACGTCACGAATTATTTAGTTATCACTAATGTGTAATTTTACGGGTGGTAGAACATAAATATTTTTAGACTGGGTCGGCACCACGAATGTGTGCCGTGAAACAGTAGTGTTAACATTACTTGTGTTTCGAGATAAGGGTGCGATAGCCAGCACAAGCAGAACACGAGGCGTTCGATCTACGTGCTCAGCAGTAGCACCGCATCTGTGATTACATGCCATGGACTACAGTAGCTACTTACCAGCAGGCGGACTGCAAATCCCGGGTGCCACTTCATAACATAAAAGAAAAATTCTAAATAGTAGTAGTGTTACCGTGCCCTTAGAATTTTGACGGTTACGTGCATTAAAGCCTTTTCAAGGCAATTTAATGATTGGGCCTACGTAATAATTATCGTTCTACAATACCGTAACGAATGTTCACGTAAATGAAGGTTTGGTTTCACGATTTTGTTTCTCGCACTGACAATGTACAAACTTTATTGATTTCCCCTTATTTTGGGGCATGCACATCAAAACTGGAATTTCGATGGAAGGGTGAGATAGCCAGCATGTGCAAAACACAAGGCGGACGATTTATATCCTCGAGAACACCATTGCATTTGGGGTGACAGATGTTATGGGCTGCAGTAGTCACTTACTATCAGCTTAACTAGAAGCCTGAGAATATAGGGGTGGTAGAACATCAATATGATCGACTGGGTCGGTATCACCGTCTCACCTATTTGTACCGTGAAACAGTAGTATTCGCTGTCCAAGAGTGTGATAGCCAACATACGCCGAATACGAGGCGTTCGATCTATGTCCTCAGATGTAGCATCACGGGCTGCAGTAGCTACTTTCCATCAGGCAGACTGCAAGCCCGTGTGCTACTTCATAACATTCTGTTTTTTTGTGTAATGAAGTAGCACACGGGCTTGCAGTCTACCTGCTGGCAAGGAACATATAAAAATATAACATAAAAAATTGATTAACATGTTGTAGAACTTCTATATTTGACTATGTCAAGATTGTTAACTGTAATAACTTTAGCAGAAATTAGAAAAATTGGACTTCTTCTCTTCTTAGATATAGTATTGAAACGGTTTTATTGAAAGTTATAAATCAATCAATAAACACGTGTTAATTATTTCAAGACTCGATAAAGTAGGACATTGTAGTTGGAAAATAGCCATGTGTGACATACATTTTTAATTAGATGAGTTGCCGAGAATCATGGCTCGCGGGGCCTGTTATTACGAGTTTCATACGTTTTCTGTATTCTGACGTAGGTAGTATAAGAATTAGTATAGTACTAAAGAAGAAAGTAAAATAGTTATATTGAAAATTTAATTAGCGAACGGACATGCTTATCGGTGGTAGTCTATCCACATTCGCCCGGATGAGCAACACCACCACACCTATTTCTGCTGTGAAATAGCTCTTTTGAGTTGTATTTTAACTCGAAGGGTGTGGCAGCCGCCACGCAGGATAAATGAGGCGACCATCTAGGGCCTCAGGAATAGCAACGCACTTGTGACTGACTTTGAACAGAATTATGGATCTGTTTAAATTGTGTTACGGTTGTCATGGGCTGCAGTGGTCATTTTACATCAGGTGAACTGCATGCCCGATAGCTACACTAATTTTCATTAAAAAAAAATGTCTTTTTGAGTGGATTACGGCTCTAATGATTCAATACGCATGGTTCACTTCGAAGACGAAGTCGAAGAGTCCCCACGTAAAAAAAAAAAAGGTTTCAGTGGTTACTTAACATCAGATGCATGCCCGTTTCCTAATCTAACTTGTTTTGCTAAACATAAATACCGTACTGTGGTTTTGGTTTTTGTTTTGGTTGGTTTTCTTGTGTGGTTTAAATTTGATTAATTGTAGTAATGAAAATATTTTTGAAAGATTTTTGAATATTTAGTTATTGATTTTATTATATGCTTAATGGTAGCGTTTGGTATGTTACGGACGGTATGCATTTTACAAGATTTTATTTAAATTGCAATGATAATTCGTTAGTCAAATCTTGACTTTTAAAGCAGTTATCCTCAATCGATTGAGTTGAACTTATTCATTACATATGTGACATAGTAACTTACATTTCGCACCATGCGCGTTTCATTTAGTTTCGGCTTTTACGTTGATTATATTTTTATTTCTGTAAATTTACCCGTCGTTATGGTAAAACTTGCTTGGGAACAATGAAGCTTAGAATTGGCAGGCAGTAGCTTTATCTTCAATGGAGGGCATTAAAAGCGATTACTACTATATTTGTTTATTATTACTGTTATCAACAAATAACGAGGTTTCGCGTGTGTTTCTTTATTTTTAAATTTCCTGGCGAACTCTTTTCAAACAAGGGACCAAAAGCCACGTAACAGAAGCATCTGTGACAATATTGTTCGCGGTATACCTGGCCGGCACGCGAAGTTTGCCCGCTGTCATATTCGGATGCCAGTCCCCGTTC